>JAJONZ010004031.1:0-50627 GCA_029582445.1 Solanum paucissectum | reverse complement strand
GTTATTATTGCCCTTGGGGCTATTGTGGTTAGCTGCATGAATGTGATCTATGCCTAGAAGGGCAATGTTCTGCCTACAGGGCTATATGGATGCCTAAAAGGGCTATGAGTTGCCTACAGGGCTATATTGACGCATAAGAAGGCTATGTGTTTCCTACAGGGCCATGTTGTTGGTTAAGAGGGCTATGAGTTGTCTATAAGCTATGTTGATGCCTAAAAGGGCTATGTGCTGCCTACGGGGCTATATTAACGCTTAAGAGGGCTATGTGACTGCGTACGGGGCTAGGGTACTACCGATCGGGGTATATAGGCTGATTGGCACCTTTCGGGCTTATGGGGGCCTGAGTAGGTGGTCTTGTGTGCTGTTTGTACCTGCCGAGCTTATGGGGGCTTGGTTAGATTGTTGTTTTATTATTTTTGATAAGTTTAGATTTAGGAGCAGGTCAATACACTTATCTTATCATTGAATTATTTATCAGATTATTCCAGTATATCAAGATACCTCCTCATAGTCTATTGCCTTTCATACTCTGTACATTATTTTGTACTGACGCCCCATTGCCTTGGTGGCGCTGCATTCATGCATGCAGGTCTTGACAGACGACCGAGTAGACCACCTTAGCAGCAGGATTGACTTTTTTTTGGTTGGCTAGCCTCTTTCCTCCAGAGCTGCCAGAGTTGGGAGGTTTGTTACCTTTTGTTGTATATATCTTTATAGGTAGGCTGGGGCCCTGCCCCGCTAATACTTACTGCTCTTAGAGGCTTGCAGACTAGTGTGTGGGGTGTATAGCTACGTTATGGCCATACTGGCCTATGTTGTTGGTTTGCTGAAACTTGTGAGCTGCTTAATGTATTGTATTGATATATACCTGCTTTTAATTTTGGTATAGATATCATGGTGGCCTCGACGGCCCAATCAGGACTTCTGTGCTACTTGGCTATTTATTTATATGATCTCCTGGGAGTAGCTGTTTCTTTTATAGATCAGTTGACAGGGGCGTTGCCGGCCGAGGGCTTAGTTTCAAGTCGAGATATACTTGTTTGTTTTCTTGATTGTGTGTGGCTGCCATGCGCTAGTAGCAAATGGTTCAGCAGGGTCGCCTCGGGAATGAGTTTTGGCATTAGGAGCCAGTTGCGCCCCCAGAATTTGGGCATGACAAAATATAAATAAATATTAAATAGGATGCTTATTATTACACAAGAATTAATTAGTCAGGCACATTTTCATCTTTCTTAAACAGTTGTAATCAATATTTTCCTTTTTCAATGTTTCTATCTCATCAAACTTGCCATCATCAATATTTTCTCTTTCTTCAAATTCTCTACTTCAATGTTTTTTTATTCATTCCCCAAATTATTCCTTCCGATTCATCATCATTTTGCACGATTTCAGAAAAAAGTTTGATTGTGTGTATCAATTATGTATCACATTATTGTAGTTTTTTTCTTGATTCTATGAAGATTATATTTGTATACATACATATTTTCATCTATTTTACATAGGGTTTCGATTGAAGATTTTGTTTCTCCATTACAATGGTTGAAAGTGGTACTCCGAGAAGGGTTACAAAATGTATACATTTATTTGACAAATTAGTGGATGAAATACTTTCTTTTGATTTGTATAATACTCAAGAGCAAGTCAAAATTTCAGGATCTATTATTGTGATTGAGAAAGAAAGAAGAACAAAGAAGGTTAATGATCCTATGCCATTGAAACTGTGTGAAGAAACCGAACATGCAAAATCAGTAAAGAGAAAAGAAGGTTCAAAACCTTTAAAAGTGAAAATCAATCTAGAAAAAAAAGTCAACAATGTTGATTCAGGTGGTAGTGGAAAAAGAGTAGTTCAACAAGAATCGGAGAAAAACGAGAATGAAGTTTGTGTTATTTATAATTTTAGAATAATGTCATATATATATATATATATATATATATATACATACACACACTTTCATTATGTGAAATTGTCATTATGTGTTGTCATCTAGTATTGAAATAGTTTAACATGTTGAATTTGTATGTATATAGTTGAAAAAATAAATTGTTGAGGGGTTGTGTGATTGTCAATTTTGTATACAGTAGAATACTTGTATACATAGTTCGACACACATGTATATTTGTATTGTTATACTTTCATCAATACTTTACATTTCCGTGTTAGTCAAACATAGCATTCATATTGATAGTTTGTAGAGTAGAATGCATACAATTTTGGATACTTCTATTGTGTTAATGTGAACAATATAAGAAATTGAAATACAAATAGAGAGAGTTATACTTGTCATTGTTTTTATGTATCTTCATCTTGTATTGAAATAGTTAAACAAGTTCAATTCGTATGTATATAGTTGGAAAAAAATGAGTACCGAAAGAACATTAGCAAAAAGAGATCGAATGATTGTGAAGATGTCAATTTTGTATATAGTAGATTACTAATATACATAAATAGTTGGATACACATGAATCTATGTATGTATTTTTATGCTTTCATCAATACTTACATTTCTATGTTATTCAGTCATTCCATCCATATGAATGTTTGTAGAGTAGAATATATACATATAATTCTTGATACTTCTATTGTAGTAATGTGAACAATACAAGACATTGAAATGCAATTAGATACAAGTTATACTTGTCAAGCTTTTGAACGAAACAATACATATATACTTGGATAATTACAAATACAATTGGATACTTCTAGTGAATAGGTTTCACTGTCAATTGATTATTAGTTTCACTTTGCCACATTAATCGAATGTACATGATACATTAATACTTTGTATTTGATTATTTGTATTTCAATCTATGTTAGTATATTTTTGCATTCGTATGAATATTAATAGAATTGAATACATACATACTTGTATACTTTATATTGTACTAATGTGACTAGAAGAAAGAAATTGAGATTTATACTTTTCAAAATCTTTTGTACTAAAAATTTATATGTACTTGGATATTTACATATACAATTGGAGACCTATAGACTATAGTGCATTAAGATTCATTGCCACTTGTTTTGGATTTTCATATGTCGTTGTCACTTGGATTCGACTGAACATATACCCGTACTCCCATATCGTTGTATATTTTTACAGGAGTATCATTACTTTTGACATTGTATTTCATAGTGATACACGTTGTAGTCAGATCAATGTTCAATTGGCCCAAAATTAATTCAACTAAATCAAAATACGAAGTATATTCTTTCAATACGATTCCATCAATACTATATTCTATATAGCAATTTTCATCGTTTCATTTTCCAGCATGTCTGATCAATACGGTTAGGCTTGCCATTGAATTCAACTATTTTTTATTCATGAATAAGAGCAATGAAAAATGGAGCAAAATTTTTAAAAACTGAAAAGAATCAAAGCAGATCACTGTTAATTGGTAATTATGACTTGTTAATTGATTAATGGAAAATTGAGAGTTTAAAGGGATTAGTTAAAGGTCTGTCAATTATAAATAAGAAATATTACCTTATTTATTTCTTTATAATTTTAAATATATTAATGTATTAACAAAAAAAATGGGCAGGCATAGAATACGGCTATATTAAGTTAGAAAGTATAACCATTTTATGTAAATATCATAAGCAATTTCAATTTAATAACCCTTAAACTAATATAAACCAAATTTAATTATACAGAACTTTGTTGAAATATTTTGTTTTCATTTGATATTCATATTATATAACGTCATAATTTAAAAAATTAATTACTCAAAACATTATATAATAAATTAAAATCCATTTGATACATCTTCAACTACAATATTAAAAAAAATTAAAGCAACATATCTGTAACTATCAATTCTTCACATTTTATCCAAATTGTTTTAGCTATGAAAAAACAAAATAAATAAAGAGAATGACTCACCATGGTTCACGTTATAAGTGCATCGTTACAAACAAAAATAGACATGCAACTCAACACTTGTTAAAACATATTTTATAACGTAAACAATCAGTTACACTAAAATTTAAAAAAAAAGTAAGGCCACCCATGTGAAAGAAAGAAAAAGAAGAAAAGCTTAAAAGGAAAGAAGGACAAATTAAAGACTGTTCACGTGTTATGTGTTATTATTACAAGTGAAAATATAAATATTCACTTAAATTAAATATATAATAAAAGCACTTATTAAAACATTTTTGCAACTTAAAGGTCTGTTGAAAACGAAAACACTTATATGGAAGAAAGAAAACAAAGAAGAGCATAAAAACGACAAACCAAAGATTATTCATATTTTATGCGTTAATTTTTGTTACAAATAAAAATACAAACATGCAATAAAACACACAAAAAAAGGAAACATTTGTTAAAACATTTTTTTGTAACGTAAAAATTTGTTACACAAAAGTTCTAAAAAAGTTAAATAAAGTCACACCTGCGGAAGAATTTTTTTTTAAGAAGAGCTAAAAAAGATAAAATAATATATATTTATTTTACGTATTTAAGCATGAATGTTGTATTCTTAAATAGACTTGATTATGCTAACACTAATATATTGTATTTTATGAGAACACATATCTATATTTTTCTTTTATTTCAATTAGTTTCAGTTTTTTTTTAACATACTTTATTCCTAAGTCCTCCTTAAATTATTTGATTTTTTTAAAAATGAAATATCACAATATATCAACAGTTTCACAAGGAAGGTAAATATTTTGAAAAAAATTACGACTAATAATTAAACTATAAAGGGATAAGCTTGCTATAAAGCATATAAATATAATATTTAAAACCTCAAGGGAGGTACGTTCTATGAATACAAATATGGAAGGATGTTTATGACATTAATTATGTAATCTAGTCATTATTAAATTAATAAAAAAGAATCTTTGACTATTTCATATATTAATGTATTTGAAAAATTCAGAATCAATGATTGATTACTAATAATTAAAGTGTTGCAAAATTAAAAATATAATTGACAATAATTATGTTTATTTATTTAATTTAATTCATCGTTTATTTATCATTTTTTCTGAAATAAATTATAAATCAAAAGTAAACTATCATTTTTTTGAATTTTCATGTTTTGAGTTGATTCTTTTTATGATTTTTTTTAAAAAGTAAAGATAAAGTTACTTACATTAAAAAGAAAAAAAGTAAAAATTGTTATAAGTAAAATAATTTATGCAAGTAGAGAAATACTTGTGACTAGGGATGTGCACTATTCGGATTAAACCGAATAACCAAACCAAATCAAACCGAATTTTTATTTGGATTGGTTTTTTCGTTTTTTGGATTGGTTTTGGATTAATAAATTACTTTGTTTGGTTTTTTGGTTTGGTTTCGGATTTAAAAAAATTAAAACGGAAAAACCGAAAAAAACTGAATTATATATATATATATATATATAATGTTTAGGCTTAGAGTTAAATTGGAGTTAACCACTTTTGTCCCTTTTTGGTTATTGCCTTTCATGATGATTACATTTATATTTTATGTTTGAATTACATCTATAATAGGTATACTTATAAGTATTGTGTTTTAAGTTTTACTTATGATTTATATTAGAAAGTATATTTAAGGGATTAAATATTATTACTTTGATTATATATATTATTAATTATTGACATAACCAAATAACCAAACCGAAAAAAGCCAAACCGAATAGAGGAAAACCAAACCAAACCAAATTTATTTTGGATCGGATTGGGTTACACTTTTACAAAACCAAAAACCGAAAATCCAAACCGAATAGTGTAAAACCAAACCGAAAAACCGAATACACACCCCTACTTGTGACAGATAATATTAATAAATATGACAATTTTATTTATTTATTTATTTATTTATTTTTCTAAAATAAATCATAAGTCAAAAATAAAATAAAATGTTTGAATACTTATTTTTTGAGTTGAACCTTTTTATGATTTTTTACAAAATGAAGTTAAAGTTACTTAATTTATTTATTTTTTTAAAAAAAGAACTAACAAAATACTAAGGATTGTTATTAGTAAATATAATTTATGAAAACAAAGAAAAACATGTAATAGATAAATGCTTGATAAAATGAATACTAAAACTAATGAATACTAACGGATATGACAATTTCATTTATTTATTTATTTCTAAACAAGTCATAAATCAAAACTAAAACATCATATTTTGAGTTGATTCTTGTTATGACTTTTTAAAAGAATGATGTTAAAGCTACTTAATTTTTTAAAAAGGAAAAAAAGGAAATATAAGAAATGTAATTATGCAAATAAGGAAATACTTATAGCCGGTGAATATTAACATATATGACAATTTCTTTTGTTTATTCATTTTCTAAAAATGGCATACATCCAAAGTAAAATATCATATTGAGTTTATTATTTTTATAATTTAAAAAAATGAAGTTAAATTTCATTTGTCTATTTGTTTTCTAAACAAAGTTATAAATCAAAAGTAAAATATTATTTTTTGAATATTAAAATTTTGAGTTGATCCTTTTTATGATATTTTAAAAAAAATAATGAAGTTAGAGTTACTTAAATTTAAAAATAATAAATATTAAGAAGTTATATTTTATATCATGATAATAAATTTATGCTCTTAAATTTATTCGTTATTATCTCTAATTCTCGGCTAACCTTTTGGTATTTAAATATAAGTTTTTCTTTACATATTATCAGTATTAGAGTCGTATTTGTTTACGAACAATTTTTTTTTGTATTCTCTCTTTGGTTCTCGCTCAACTTGCATTTTTCGATGGACATCACATGGTAAATCACCATTCAGCTTCTTATAAATAATATTAGGATGGGTTGACTCATCCTCATAATTCAAAAAAAAAAAGACAGAACAAATACATTTTATTTCCGTGACACATCTACTCGACTTGTAAGTTCTCCTATTAATTCTATCACAACCCTAGTAGCCAAGAGTTGAAATCTTATTCTAACTTAAGATTCTTATGGTTCTTGAGTGCAAGAGAATCGTGAATTGAGAGTTTTTTCGACTTTTTGATCTTAGAAAAGGACGATGATTTTCTTTTCCAGCGATTTCGGTAAGTATCATTGATACAAATTCATTTTATTAATTGATTGATAATTTTAGCTAGAGTTAAAATCTCATTCTAACCTAAGATTCTTGTGGTTCTTGAGTGCAAGAGAAATAAGAACGGAAGGTTTTTGTCGATTCGTTGATCTTAAAAATGGGCAATGATTTTCTGTTCCGATGATTTTAGTAAGTATTGGTTGTACATATCCATTTTATTAATTAATTGATTGATATTTTTAGCCGAAATTGAAATCTTATTCTACCTTATTCTTGTGATTTTTCAGTGTAGGAGAATCAGAAACGGATGGTTTCTGCCCACTCTTTGATCTTAGAAATGGATAACAATTTCTCATCGGTAAAAAGACTAGTGGCTGAGATAGTAGGCGAAGAGATGAAGGAGGAGAGGGCGGAGATGGATACAAAGAATCCGCAAGAAGTGGAGATGGATACAAAGAATCTGCAAGAGGCAGTGATAGATATGAATTTCTCATTCTCAAGTAAGGTAAATAATGACCTAGTTGTTTAAAATGAACATACAGGTTACCATGCAAGGACTCACGCCAACCAGATTCTAGCCTTTTCTTTGTACTAGGACTGTTTTCATAGCGTTGGTTCAGAGGAAAATAATGAAGGAAATGTCCGAGAGAACCTTGGTTGAGAAGATGGGGGAGGAGGCAGAGAGAACCATGGTTGAGACGGTTGGGGAAGAGATGAAAGAGGAAGGGACGCAAGTGGATACCAAGAATCTGTAGATGGCGGAGGTGGATATTGATTTCTCATCGACGGAGGGCACAATGGGGGAATAGACAAAGGAGGATGGGGCGGAGGTGGATATCGATTTCTCATCGGCGAAGGGCATGGTGACAGAGAAGGTGGATGAAGGGATAAAGGAGGAGGGGGCGAATATGGATACAAATAATCCGGCGGAGGGGGAACACTCTGGTAATAATTCACTCCGTAACTCCAATCCTGCCTAAATTAGGACAACGGTGGTGAATGATAGATCGTCATATACGTACCAAAGTGTTCCTCGTCCGCCACCTCGATCGGATTATTTGAATACACATCCACAATCTTCTCCTTTGTCTCCACTCCATCTTCTGCTCCATTGTGTCGTTCGCCGATGAGAAATCAATATCCACCTTTGTCCCCTCCTTCATCGTCTCTTCCCCCACCTTGCCCTCTGCCGATGAGAAATTGATATCCATCTCCGCCTTCTGCAGATTCTTGGCATCCACTTGTGTCTCCTCCTTCTTCATTTTTTCCCCCACCATCTCAGCCATGGTTTTCTTTGTCTCCTCCCTCACCTTCTTAGCCAAGGTTCCCTTCGACACCTCCTTCATTAGTTCCCCCTCTGAACCAACGCTATAAAAACAATATTAGTGCAAAGAAAAGACCAAAATTTGGCTGGCGTGATTCCTTGCATGGTAATCCAAATGTTCGCTGTAAATAACCAAGTCATTCTTTTCCTCTATTGCCAATGAAAAATTTCAATGCTCTTTCATTGATAGTAGAGAATCACAAGGAAGAGATAATTAGAAAATCAAAGGCATAAGCAGCGATAAAGGAAATAACATAATAGGATTTTGGAGAAAACTAAAAGAATAGCTTCTCGTATGAAGAGTCATGGGTCAAGCACATCACATATGTCTGACAGAAAAATTGCCCCTTTGCTAAGTCGTGACATGTTGAAGAAGTCGTCATCATTTCTTTGTGGAGGTTGAAGAAGTGGTGACATGAAAGAAAACCAGTTTAATTCTATATTTATTTCCAACAAAATGGTTGTTCGATGATTATATGTTACAATTGTTTCATGTTGAATTAGTTATCTATTATCTGCTCCGCTAGAGATTTGAATTTTCAAGCATACTAGTTAGTCAAAATTAATATTTTGTTTAGAAGACTTCTACAATATTACAGTTCACCATATGCTTTGTTATTTTGTTTTATAATGATTCTGCTCATTTAATTCATAACGTTAACTAAACATTATGAGTTTTTTTCTCCTAAACATATATAGTACATTGATTAATTAATATAACGATGATCTGATTAATTTATTCATTTTCCTTATATATATATATATATAATTATTCCTTCCATGTAATTACAAATATTCATGTAATGGAGTTTTAAATGTTACAGGTGAAACTTTAGAATATTATCTTATGAACTTTTAGTCGTAAAATTCAAACTCCATAATATTAACTATTTCTTAAAATATACAAAGCTAAAAAGTGACTAGATATCCCAACCTGGAATTTCTTAATTATAGTAAGCTAAAAAGTGACTAGATGTCTCAACCTAGAATCCGTGAGTTTGACATTTGAAAAGTAAGGCTCGTGTATTTCTTTTGATGGTCTCTTCCAGCACGAAGCGTTTGGTTTTTTTTTTTATTATTAAAATTTGGACTCATGGTCCATTTATTCATGTCTATAATCCGAAAAAGTTCAAACTTCAAATAATAGCCCAAAAGAAAAAACATGTACTATTGCGTACGCCAAATCAACCCAAAATGATTGTATTTAGGGTGCTAACAAGACAAATGCCTACATTGTAAGATTTCCTAATTCTAATTTCACTTTCTCTTAGAGCTTGTTTGGCATTGCTGTTGGGAAGCCAGGAGTGCTTTTTTTTCTTTTTATAGAAAAAAACACTTATTTTGAGAAATTAAGTGTTTGGCAAATTCTCTAAACTGCTTTTAAATGGAAGCAGGAGCAGTTTCTGATGTTGGGAATAAGCTAAAAATTACTGTTTTTTTTATAAAAAAAAACAGAAGCAAAAATAGAAAAATAATTTTTTAAGACTAAAATATCCCGTATATATACATATTTATTAATATATCCCTTATAAATTAATTAACATATCTCATAAGTTTGGTTGATTTTTATTCAAGAATTTTATTTTTTATTTTTATATAATAGTTTTCTTATTTTATTTATGTTTTATATTATTATTTATATATTATTGTATATATTACTTTATATTACGACCTGTTCTTGTTGTTATAGAAAAGCCAATGGAGGAAAATTTGGGGTCGGAAATCTTTTTCATAGTATTTGGATTTTCCCAACCTAGTCCAGATTTGGATGAAATCGGAGTCATTAAGGTGTAGGGAAATATGATATTAATCGGGTGATTTATTCATGATTTTGATTACATGGGTGGATAGATAACTCGTTAAGGAATTTGTATGACTTTACGGTATTGAATTCGAGCGAGTAGAACTCTCGAAATCGATCTTAGCGTGAAAGGTATTTTATGAGCGTCATTGGTTAGAGGTGTGTTGTGAAATGGGGGTCTTGGAACTATTAAAATAGCTCACTGGTTCCGTGCAAGCCGTTGGGGCGGGAATTTTGCCACCAGGGCGGGGCCACTACAGCGGGGTGAGGTAGTTGTGGCGGGTTCGACGCGACTTAAGGTCATAAATAAACCCCTAATAAACCTTGTTATGCCCTTTTCAATTTTTAGAGCTAAGGAACGAACCCCAGGCGACTCTTGACAGTTTTCCACCATTCTTGAGGCTAAAGGTAAGCTTTTCACTCCCCGAATTCGTTTTTTGATCCGTAGAACGTAATAGAATGGGTAAATATCGATGGGAAAGGGTTTTGATATGGAATTTATGGTGGAAACAACCTTATTTTGGATACTTGGGATCATGAGTTTGATCTAGGGTTCATAGAATTCTTAGTAATTCAGGTAATTAGCGATGATTTATTGATTCTCATGTTATTATGATTGTTTGTAGACCAAGAACAAGCGGAATGAATCTGAAAAGGGAAGGATCAAGTTTCTTAGGATTTCAAGTTTGTTTCGAGGTAAGTGATGGTTGTGATTCTATGATTGTGTGATGTATGTTTATTTTTGCTTCATTATGACACATGTATGTATATGAATATTGTACTATTGATCACACTTGTTGTAAATGATATAGATGAATGATGATTGCCATGAAATCATGACTTAAATGTATGATCTTGAAGATATAATTGTGATTGTGATTGTGGTGTGTTGAATGGATCGGTTGCCACGTTCCAGCATAACTAACTTGGATCGGTTGCCATGTTCCAGCATAAATATGGGATCAGTTGCCACGTGCCGGCATAAACATTGGATCGAGTACCACGTTTCGGTATGCTAACTGTTTGGGTGGGTTCCATGAGAGGACCAATGATTTCATATAAATGTGAAGTTGTTCGTTGCTCGTAAATGTGTTAATATTGTATATGTTCGATATATGCATGTGATTATATTGTTGTAATGGCTTATGTATGTTGCACTTAGTGGGATAGCCGCGTGATCCTTCCAGTACACTGTGGTTGTGTACTGATACTGCACTTGCTCTTCCTTGTTGAGTACAGGGCATCTTCAAGCGGCTATTGACAGACCTCGCTTAGAAGATTAGTGATCGTCGTTCGAATTCAAGAGTGAGCCAATTCTTCTAGGCTGCCATGAGTTCTCCTTTAGTCTATGTCCACATTTCAGACTTAGACATTTCTATTAGTTATTAGTACATCAGTTTGGGGTTGTATCCCTTCTTGTTTAGACTTGGTTCATTGTTAGATATTTTGGTACATTGACTTTCAGGTTCTAGGCATTACTTCTGAATGTTAGTTTATTATTGTTAGATTTTTGTTAGAGTTTATGGGAACTCTATTTCTTTCCTAAGTATTTTTCTAGCTTTCGTTTACTTAATGCCTTAGTTTTTAGATTAGTTGTTTTGTTTGGATTGTAGTAATGGTTCTCCCACCGGAGGGTTATTGTGGGTGCCAATCACGACGGTCGGGGTCGTGACAAAGTTGGTATGAGAGCCTAGGTTTATTGATCTCGATGTACCAAAACAAGTCTAGTAGAGTTTCACGGAACGATACGGGGACGTCTTTACTTTTCTTCGAGAGGCTATAGGACTTTAGGAAATCTCTCTACTTTCCTTTGTCTCCTTTCTTGCTATAACTTGATTCCAATTGGTATCTGGCGATTCAAATTGGTATCTAACCTCCTTCACTCTTCTGTCCGCAGATGGTTAACACTAGATATAAAGGCTGTCACGCCCTGAGTCTACACCTTGGGTGGGACTGGCACTCGAGAACCATTGCTGGCCCCAAGCGAACCCTTGGCCTGTCTTACTTACTCAGTGGAAGACTATATGCAATAAGAAAAGAAGTCAAATGCTAAACAACTTAACTGTCTCAAACTGAACTCATAATGTTTTGAAAATAAACATTTAACTTAGCCAAAATGACAACTCAAATCTGAACATAAGACAATAACAAAATGATGAAGAATGAACTAACATCTGACTAACTATCTATGAATCCTCTAAAACAACTGAGATGAATGTTGGGACAAACCCCACAACATCCTAAAGAACTGATAATAAACTGAAAACAATAAAAGGGATCCTCCGAAATTTAAAGAGGCTCACCAACAGACTTTGAACTGCTCACTGGATCAACGATGCATTGGATGCCAATCCTAGTTACCTGCGTCTGCATCATAATACGATGCAGGCCAACTGGCATCAGTACATTGAAAGTACGAGTATGCGAGTTGAAATGCTAAACAAAACATAGGCTTGAAAAGAATCTGAAAGGAACTGAAGAACTTACCTGACTCAACTCAACTCAACATAACTGAACTCATTTCAATATAAAACAGTCTAAAACAAGTGCAATATAAAGAAAAGTTGTTTAAAACATGATGTCAACTCTGTGTGTATGCAACGATACAAATAACTCTGAGATGTATGTAAATATACAAATAAACTGATGTATATAAAAATACAAATTACTGTTGTGGGAGTTTCTCTAACCGACAACCAACACGTAAGAGCTATTGTGATGATACAATTATCTCTCTCACGCTGCCAGTGTATCCTATACCCTGCCAGGGGTATAAGACCTAAATTACTAAGTGGATCCACTAATCTATGTGAAAAGGATTCATCTAAAAAGTATGACCCTTTTCTACCCATGATGGCTACATGGTTTATGGAGACGTGAGTTATTTGAACTCAAACTTGTCCCAATATCGGTGCTCAATACTACTCCCAAGATATGATACTAGCTCTTTATGTTTAAAATATACTTCTTTCTGTGATTTGAGATAATTGCTCAAAACTTAGCTCAAAGGCTATCTTGGAAATTAAAGTTTCCCCTCTTGCTTAATTATGAAAGCATTTATTCTTTCTGAAAACTAGCACAAAGGCTCTTTGGAAATCAAGGTTTTCCTTTCTTGTTTAAATGTGGAAATATTTTAAACCCTTTGGGAATACGTAGTCCCCATATACTTTTGAAGAAATGAACTTGAAGCTTTACTCTTTACTCTTTACTCAACTCAAAACTTAAGTCTTAAAACAAAGTTAAAAAGTTTGCAAAAGACTTTTGGAAAACTTTAAGAACTTCTCTAGACTTTGATCTTAACTGCTCTTGACTTGACTCTTAACTGGTCCTTGAATTGAATTATGGATTCAAGGATTTTGATTTGTGATAGGAAGGATCACATAATGTTTAGGAATGATCTTAAATAGCTAAACATGAGAAAAGTCACGAAATCACCGTCTTGGAACAAGTCCGCGATGCGGAGGTGTTTTAAATAATTACTCGCAAAATTAAATTTTGAGACAGAGGAGTCCGCGTCTTAACCGCAACGCGGAGAAACTTTTTGGTCACTGGGGGATCAAGTCCGCGTCGCGGACTTGCGTTCCAGATCACGCTCAACTTTTTCTTTCTCCGTTTACATCCCCAATTCGCCTAAATTCGAATATTTTTCTCAATAACTCTTTAGATTCAGATACCCAACATATGTACCTAAGAACCTAACTCAAAACAACTCTATAATTCGACTCAAGGATCTCAGAAACTCCTCAATTCATCCCAATTCAAGAACAACATTCAATTTCAAGAATACATGTCAAGAACATCAACTTTCAAACTCTTTTAGGACAAATTTCGCTGAACTAAGCATGCTTGGCGCGTGGGTGAACGAACCCAATGCTATGAAAGACTCACATACCTTGTAGGGATCACCCCTGACGAAATCCACAAGCCAAACTCGACGATCTTGACGAATCTTGAACGTTCTTCTCCTTTCTCCTCTTCTTTTCTCTTCTCTCAAAATCCTAACTCTCCTTTTCCAAACGCGTAAACTGACTAAGTTCAGTTTAGACCCATAAGTAATTACCAAAAATGAATTAAAACAAAAGGGTAAGGAAAAGACCTAACTACCCTTCAAAAATCCGGATTTGGACTTTCCTTAATCCAACAGCCCAACTTCCAAAGGGCATAACTTACTCATACAAACTTGGAATCGTGCAAACTTGATGGAGTTTGAAAGATCATTCCAAGAGCTTTCCAACCATAATAGGAAGTACACCTATATCATCCTGTGCTAGGAGTTATGGCCGTTTGAAGTTGACCAAAAACTCATTTTTCCTAACCTAAACAAATTTCCAGATTTTCAATTGTTTCCAAAATTGACTATTTCCAATTCTTAGCTTCTTCCTAGCTATTTCAAATTGCGAGATGTTACAATATCTCCCCCTTGGGAACATTCGTCCTCGAATGAGATTACTCTTACTAGAATAAGGGTGGTAACATCAAGTTCAAACACCCAACAAGCAAAGCATTTACAACATGTTAACTTATAATTTAAAGAGTACTAAGAAGATAATTAGTACCTTGGTCTGCATTTTCTCCGGACTCAAAGAGATGTGGATATCTCTTTTTCATATCTTCCTCAGCTTCCCAAGTAGTTTCCTCAACAAATTGGTTCCTCCAAAGAACTTTGACTGATGCTACCTCTTTTGTTCTCAACTTGCGAACTTGGTAATCTAGAATCTGAACATGAATCTCCTCATAAGACAAGCTATCGTTGATACCAATATCTTCGGTTGGTATGATAAGTGAAGGATCTCTCATGCACTCCTCCATCATGGAGACATGGAATACCGGATGAACCACTGCTAACTCTTGTGGTAGCTCCAACTCATAAGCTACTTTGCCAATCCTCTTGGCTATTCTATAAGGTCCAATATATCGGGGACTAAGCTTCCCCTTCTTACCAAACCTCACAACACCCTTAATGGGTGAAACTTTCAAGTACACCCAATCACACAATCCACCTTGATACCTCAAAACACTATCTCCCCCTTGTTCAAAAGCCTTCACTTTTTGCTTATGAACACTTGCCTTTAATTCAACCAATAAAGGATCTTGGTCGTGCTTTCCTTTTTACTTCTAACACTAATGATGATTCTGTCCCATTCATCACCACCACTCCTCCTTCTGTGGAATCCATTAGTAGAACTCATAATCGTGCAAGTCCATACACATCTTTCGCTAACTCTCTCTTTTCTTCCTCAACATGGGCAGTACTACCCATAGACAACCTGCTCAAGGCATCAACAACAACATTAGCCTTACCTGGGTGGTAAATAATACTCATGTCATAATCCTTGAGTAATTCTAACCACCTCCTTTTTCTGAGATTAAGCTCTTTCTGAGTAAACACATATTGAAGACTCATGTGATTAGTGAATACATCAACATGCACACCATACAAGTAATGACTCCATATCTTCAAAGCGAATACTACAACAACCAACTCTAAGTCATGGGTTGTGTAGTTCTCCTCCTGAACTTTCAACTATCTGGAGGCATAAGCTATAACTTTGCCATTCTGCATTAAGACACAATCCAACCCAACTCTAGATTTATCACAGTACACCACAAAACCTTGAGTACCTTCTGGTAAGGTTAAAAATGGGGCAGTAGTCAACCTCTTTTTCAATTACTGAAAGTTTTTCTCACAAGCTTCAGACCATTGAAACTTCACTGTCTTCTGAGTCAATTTGGTCAAAGGAGATGAAATGGATGAGAACCCCTCTACAAACCTTCTATAATAGCCAGTCAAACCCAAGAAACTCCTAATATCAGTTGGAGATGTGGGTCTAGGCCAATTCTGCACTGCCTCAATTTTCTGATTATCAACTTTAATTCCCTCTCCAGACACAGTATGGCCTAAGAATGCCACAGACTCAAGCCAAAATTCACACTTAGAGAATTTAGCATATAAGTCCTTATCTTTCAAAGTCTAAAGAACTATTCTGAGATGACTATCATGATCTTCTTCATTCCTTGAATAGATTAGTATGTCATCAATGAAGACTTTAACAAACATATCTAAATTAGGTTTTGAAAACTCTATTCATAAGGTCCATGAACGCTGCTGGTGCATTAGTCAAACCAAATGACGTGACCAAAAACTCATAATGATCATAACGGGTCCTGAATGCTGTCTTTGGAATATCACATTCCCTTACTTTTAACTGCTCTTATAACTCTTTCAACTCTGATGGTGCCATTCTATATGGCGGAATAGATATAGGATGAGTATCTGGAAGAAGGTCTATACCGAAGTCTATTTCTATCTCAGGAGGGACTCCGGGTAGATCATCTGAAATACTTCTAGGACTCTTTTACTACTGAAACCGACTGAATATGAGGTATCTCAACACTAGAGTCATTAACTTGGACTAAGTGATAGACACACCCCTTAGAAACTAGCTTCCTTGCCTTAAGGTACGAAATGAAACGACCCTTAGGCACTGCTGAACTGCTTTTCCACTCTAAGACTGGCTCATTTGGAAACTGAAACTTGACAACTCGAGTTCTACAATCAACTGAGGCATAACAGGCATGAAGCCAGTCCATACCAAGAATGACATCAAAATCTACCATGTCTAACTCAACTAGATCAACCATGGTACTCTTGTGATTGACGGAAATGGGACAATCACGATAGACTCTCTCTGCTAGAATAGACACACCAACAGGTGTGGAAACACTGAATGGTTCACTAAGTTGCTCAGGAATAACATCAAAATTCATAGCAACATAAGTAGTTACAAAAGATAAACTCGCTCCTGGATCTAGCAAAGCATAAATAGTAAAGTCAAAGACTTGGATCATACCAGTGACAACATATGGCGAATCCTCTTGCTCTTGGCGAATATTGATAGCATACAAGCGGTATGTTCCTCCACCAGTACCTGAAGTAGCTCCTCTAGGTGCAACTCTGTCTCTTTACCATTACTCTGCCTATTCTCAGGACACTCCCTCATAAAATGACTATTTTGACCACACTTGAAACAACCAGTGGATTTATCATGACACATCCATGAGTGGTTCCTACCACACTTAGTACATGCAAAAGGCTTACTACCCTTTTGTGCAATACTGCCTTGAGAATTGGCAAGTCTAGCTCTGAAACTCTGGTAATTCTGACTATTATACTCACCTTTGTTTCTGGGTGCAGGTGCACTAGCAAATGATGGAGCAGGTCCCTTCTGTTTCTGTTGGAGGGATGACCGGTTGACATTACTCTTTTGCTGTCTGAACTCGTTCCCTGATGTCTTAGCCCTCATATTTTTAAACTCTTCTCTATCCTTCAGCTTATCCTCCTTAACTTATTGTACATGGATCATAAGCCTTGCTAGGTCCATATCCCCGATCAGCATAGCTGCCTTGCCTTTCTTGCTTGACTAATGAGACAACCCAACAACAAATAAAATCATCCTACTCCTCGTGTCAGTAACCATCTCCGGAGCATAACGGGAAAGTTGGGTGAACTTCAGACTGTACTCATGAACACTCATAGACTCCGGATTAAGGGTGAGAAATTCTTTTATCTTTGCCTCTCGCAACTCACGGGGAAAGAAACGTCTCATGAGAGCACTCTCAAACACAGCCCAACTCACTATTGGCGCATCATCTGCCCTATTCTTTTTCCATTGGTCGATCCAAATTCTAGCGACACCCTTAATTTGGTATGCAGCTAATTCCACCCTCTCCGCATCAGTAATATGCATCACATCAAATACCCTTTTCAACTCCTCAATGAAGTTCTCCGAATCCTCAGTGACACTTGAACATGTGAAGCTTGGTGGGTTCATCTTTAAAAGCTCACGGATCCTTGAAGTATCAACCACTTCCAATCAATTATCTCTCTGTCCAACTTGATAGGTCACAACTTGACTTAACATCTGGATAGATTCACGGAATTCAGCCTTGGTGAACTCTCATTGGGGTTGCACTTCTAGTGCATTAGGTACCCTTTGTTCCTCGACATTTCTCCAAGCAGGACGACCTCTGACTACTCTTTGTGGAGGCATGATTATTAGAAAACACGCGCAAGCACGAATTAGAAGGAAACCTTTTAGAGATCACACTCTAAAGCACGAAATGAGTGTGAAAGAAGTGAGATAGTTCCTAAATATTGCAACCTCCTAATTATAGATGTGGCGCACTTCACATCGATAACTAGGACTCTACAGACACGGCTTCATAGACTCCCTAGGACTCTTGAACTCTGGGCTCTGATACCAAGTTTGTCACACCCCAAGTCTACACCCTGGGCGGGACAGGCACTCGAGAACCATTGATGGCCCCAAGCGAACCCTTGGCCTGTCTTACTTACTCAGTGGAAGACTATATGCAATAAGAAAGGAATTCAAATGCTAAACAACTTAACTATCTCAAACTGAACTCATAATATTTTGAAAATAAACATTTAACTTAGCCAAAATTGTAAATCAAATCTGAACATAAGCCAATAACAAAATGATGACGAATGAACTAACATCTGAATGACTATCTATGAATCCTCTAAAACATTTGAGATGGATGTTGGGACAAACCCAACAACATCCTAAAGAACTGATAATAAACTGAAAACAATAAAAGGGATCCTCCGGAATGCAAAGTGGCTCACCAACAGACTCTGAACTGCTCACTAGATCAATGATGCGCTAGATGTCGATCCTAGTTACCTACGTCTGCTTCATAATACGATGCAGGCCAACTGGCATCAGTACATTGAATGTACGAGTATGCTAGTTGGAATGCTAAACGTAACATAGGCTTGAAAAGAATCTGAAAGGAACTAAAGAACTTACCTGGCTCAACTCAACTCAACATAACTGAACTCATTTCAGTATAAAGCAGTCTAAAACAAGTGCTACATAAAGAAAAGTTGTTTAAAACATGATGTCAACTCTGTGTGTATGCAAAGATACAAATAACTCTTAGATGTATGTAAAAATACAAATAAACTGATGTATATAAAAATACAAAGTACTGCTCTGGGAGTTTCTCTAATCGACAACCATCACATAAGAGCAATTGTGATGATACAATGATCTCCCTCACGCTGTCAGCGCATCCTATACCCTGCCAGTGGTGTAGGACCTAAATTACTAAGTGGATCCACGAGTCTATGCAAAAAGGATTCATCTAAAAAGTATGACCCTTTTCTACCCATGATGGCTACATGGTGTATGAAGACGTGAGTTATCTGAACTCAAGCTCGTCCCTATATCGGTGCTCAATACTATTCCTAAAATATGATACTAGCTCTTTATGTTAAAAACATACTTCTTTCTGTGATTTGAGATAATTGCTCAAAACTTAGCTCAAAGGCTATCTTGGAAATCAAAATTTTCCCTCTTGCTTAATTATGAAAGCATTTATTTTTTTCTGAAAACTAGCGCAAACGCTCTTTGGAAATCAAGGTTTTCCTTTCTTATTTAAATGTGGAAACATTTTAAACCCTTTGGGAATACATACTCCTCATATACTTTTGAAGAAATGATCTTCAAGATTTACTTTTTACTCAACTCAAAACTTAAATCTTAAAACAAAGTTAAAACGTTTGCAAAAGACTTTTGGAAAACTTTAAGAACTTCTCTAGACTTTGATCTTAACTGCTCTTGACTTGAATTATGGATTCAAGGAATTTTCTTTGTGATAGGAAGGATCACATGAAGTTTAGGAATGATCTTAAATAGCTAAACATGTGAAAGAGTCACGAAATCACCATCTTGGAACAAGTCCGCGACGTTGAGGTGTTTTAGATAATTGCTCGCAAAATTAAATTTTGAGATAGAGGAGTCCGTGTCTTAACCGCGGACAAACTTTTTGGTTACTGGGGAAGCAAGTCCGCGACGCAGACTTGCGTGCCAGATCACGCTCGACTTCTTCCTTTTCTGTTTAACAGCCCCAATTCGTCTAAATTCAAATATTTCTCTCAATAACTCTTTAGATTTAGATACCCAACATATGTACCTAAGAACCTAACTCAAAACAACTATATAATTCGACTCAAAGATCTACGAAACTCCTCAATTCATCCCAATTCAAGAACAACATTCAAGTTCAAGAATACATGTCAAGAACTTCAACTTTCAAACTCTTTTAGGACAAATTTCGCTGAACTAAACATGCTTGGCGCGTGGGTTAATGAACCCAATGTTGTGAATGACTCACATACCTTGTAGGGATCACCCCCGATGAAATCCACGAGCCAAACTCGACGATATTGACGAATCTTGAACGTTCTTCTCTTTTCTCCTCTTGTTTTCTCTTCTCTCAAAACCCTAACTCTCTTTTTCCAAAAGCGTAAACTGAATAAGTTCAGTTTAAACCCCTAAGTAATTACCAAAAATGAATTAAAATAAAAGGGTAAGGAAAAAACCAAACTACCTGTCAAAAATCCGGATTTGGACTTTCCTTAATCCAACAGCCCAACTTCCAAAGGGTATAACTTACTCATACAAACTCGGAATCGCGCAAACTCAGCGGCGTTGGAAAGACAATTCCAAGAGATTTCCAAGAATATCTGGAAGTACATCTAAATAATCCCGATCTAGGAGTTATGGCCATTTGAATTTGACCAAAAACTCACTTTCACTTTTCCTAACCTAAACAAATTTCCAGATTTTCAATTCTTTCCAAAAATGACTATTTCCAATTCTTAGCGTCTTCCTAGATATTTCAAATTGTGAGATGTTACAATGGCATCATGTAGTTCCCGTTAATGCTCCAACTGAGGAATCTGCAGCGAGAGGTCACGGTCGAGGCGGGGGTAAAGTAAGAGCTAGCAGTAGAGGTCGAGAAAGGGTAGCTCTTGCTAGAGATGAGGTACTGGTCAGTAATTCTCCCCAAAATGAGGCCCCTCCCGTCCATCATGAGGAGATAGAAGAGGATATTGAGGTTGAGAATGTTGAGGAGGTTGGACAAGAGGAAGAGGTGCAGGCTGAGACTACCGGTGTTCCTCCCATAGAACTAGTGTCAGCTCAACAGAACGTGTCATTCCTGAAAGGGTTGGTTGGTCCTGGAGTGCTTCTTTTTGCTCAAGCAACTCAAGCTCCTACTAATCCCCTTGTTGCTAGCACTGCGCCCAAGACGGGTGGAACTGGAGGTAATGATACTTTCTTCCGTCCTTTGTTGGGTTCTGTTATGACTGGCAATGAGCATGAAATGTTGACTAAGTTTTTGAAGCTAAAGCCTCCTGTGTTTCTTGGTTCTGAGAATGAGGATGCTTATGAGTTTATCTTAGACTGCTATGAGAGGCTTCATAAGTTAGGAATTATCCATCAACATGGGGTTGAGTTCGTGACTTTTCAACTTCAAAGTGAGGCTAAGCAGTGATGGAGAGCTTAAATGGAATGTAGATCTTCAACTTTACCTCCACTTACTTGGACCCAGTTTCATGCTCTATTATTGGAGAAATATGTGCCTAAGACTTTGAGAGATCGCAAGAAGGATGAGCTCATGGCTTTGGAGCAAGGTGGTATGTTTGTGGCTGCTTATGAGGCCAAGTTCCATGCCTTGTCCAGATATGCTACTCAATTGGTGACTACCGAGAATGAGAGGATCCGTTTATTTATTAGGGGACTAAATTTTGAGTTACAGGTATTATCGGTTCATATGACCTCTGCAGGAAAAAGCTTTAATGAGGTGACAGACTATGTTAAGAAAGTAGAGGGGGTGAGGCGAGATAGTCAAGCTAAGGCATTGGCAAAAATGGCTAAGAATTCAGGCAACTTTCAAGGTTATTATTCCAGAGGTTCAGGGAGGCCAACGCTTGCAGCCAAGCCAATTCAGTCTGACATGCCTGCCTCTACAGGTAATTATTCGGGAACTCCACCTCATAATTTGATTCATGATAGCCAGGGAGTCGCACCTTCAGCGGGCAGCAGACCATCTCTTGATCGTACGTGTTACAATTTTGGTGAACCTGGGAATATGATGAGAGATTATACCCATCCACGTGTGTTGGATTCCGCACAACAGCCATCTAGAGTAGTGGTACTTGTGGGGAATGGCAATAATGGTAGAGGACATCCACAAAGTGTACGAGGAGGTAATTAGCGAGGCCGTTGAGGTAGAAGAAATGGTAATGCAGGCAGGGGTAACGTGCAAGTAGGCAGAAAAGTGGCTCGTCAAGATGATAGGGCTCGGTGTTATGCTTTTCCGGGCAAATATGAGGCAGAGGCGTCTGACACGGTGATCACATGTACTATTCTTTTCTGTGACCGGATGACTAATGTGTTATTTGATCTGGGTTCTACTTATTCATATGTATCCGTGAGATTTGCCTCAGAATTTGATATGGTTTTTGATATACTTGATGCCCCCCATCCATGTTTCTACCCCAGATGGAGAGTCTGTCATAGTCACCCATGTCTATCGTGCTTGTTCTATTTTGTTTATGGGTTTTCAGACTTGGGATGATTTGGTGATTTTGGATAAGACTGACTTTGACATAATCTTAGGCATGACTTGGTTTTCCCCCTATTATGTTGTGCTTAATTGTAATACTAAGGATGTAACTTTAGAAATTCCGGAAAGGGAAAAATTAGAGTGGGAAGGGGTGTACAAGTCTAAACAAGCTAAGATTATATCCTCCATTCAGGCTAGTAAACTGGTAGAGCAGGGTTGTTTGGCTTATTTGGCTTATTTGGCTCATATTAGAGATGTTGAGGTTGAGACTCCATCTATTGAGTCTATTCCTGTGGTGTCAGAATTTATAGAAGTGATTCCTAATGATTTTCCTAGTATGCCTCCAGATAGGGATATAGAACAGAATTAAGAAAGCTTAAGGCTCAAATCCAAGAGCTTCTTGATAAGGGATTTATTCGCCCTAGTGCTTCCCCATGGGGTGCTCCAGTTTTGTTTGTTAAGAAAAATGATGATAGTATGAGAATGTGTATAGATTACTGGCAATTGAATAGGGTCATTATTCGAAACAAATATCCTTTGCCTCGAATAGATGATCTTTTTGACCAATTGCAGGTGCATCATTTTTATCTAAGATTGATCAAAGGTCTGGCTACCACCAGTTGAAAATTAGGCATGAGGATGTGCCCAAGACGATGTTTAGAACTCACTATGGGAACTATGAATTACCAGTTATGTCCTTTGGTTTGACCAATGCGCCTGCAACTTTCATGAGTTTAATGAATGGAATGTTCAAACCATTCATTGATTCGTTTGTTATAGTCTTTATTGATGATATTTTGGTCTACTCAAAAAGTGAGGAAGAGCATGCCAACCATCTTCGTATTGTTTTGGTTGTCCTTGGGAAACAAAAGTTGTATGCTAAATTTTTTAAGTGTGAATTTTGGTTGAATTTGGTGGCATTTTTGGGGCATGTAATTTCAAAAGAAGGGGTAATGGTGGATCCCCAAAAGATTGAAGAGGCTAATAATTGGGTTCGGTCTAGCTCCGTGACGGAAGTTAGGAGTTTTGTGGGGCTCACTAGCTATTATCGTTGATTTGTGAAGAATTTTGCTTCTATCGCTATGCACTTGACTAATTTGACCAAAAAGGAGATACCATTTGAATGGACTGAAAAGTGTGATGAGAGCTTTCACAAGCTCAAGACTCTCTTGACTACAATGCCTATTCTAGCATTACCGATAGAAGGTAAGGATTTTATTGTTTATTGTGATGCTTCACATTCTGGTTTGGGTGCTGTATTGATGCATGATAAAAATGTTATAGCTTATTCCTCGCGTCAATTGAAGGTGCATGAGAGGAATTATCCAACGCATGATTTAGAGTTGGCAGCGGTAGTGTTTAATCTTAAGATCTGGCGGCATTACCTCGATGGTGTTAAGTGCAAAATGTTTACTGATCATCGTAGTTTGCAACATGTATTCACTCAAAATGATCTAAATTTGAGACAACGAAGGTGGATGGAATTACTCAAGGATTATGATGTCGCCATTCAAGACCATCCGAGTAAGGCTAATGTAGTGGCAGACACTTTGAGTCGAAAAGCGGTGAGTATGGATAGTTTAGCTTGCTTGAGTGTAACCAAGCGACCTTTGGCTAAGGAAATTCAGACCTTAGAGTCTAAGTTCATGCAGTTGGGCATCTCATAATGAGGTTGGGTGTTAGCTAGTATTGAAGTAAGGGTCACATTCATTGAGGAGATCAAGGCCAAACAATTTGAGGATGAAAATTTGAATAAACTTAGGAAGAAGGCTATGATTGGTAAGGCACAAGAGACCACTCTTGATGTGGATGGTGTACTCAATTTTAAATGAAGGATTTGTGTTCCTCAAATTGATGACTTGATTCAGAAATTGTTGGCAGAGTCTCATGGTTCGCGATATTCTATTCATCCGGGTGTGACCAAGATGTACAGAGCTCTGAAGCGAATTTATTGGTGGCCGGGCATGAAGAAAGACATAGCGGAGTTTGTGGCTAAGTATCAAAATTGTCAACAAGTGAAGTATGAACATCAAAAAGGCCTGCAGGTTTGCTTCAAACAATGCCAATTCCGGAATGGCAGTGGGAAATGATAGCCATAGATTTTGTGGTGGGTCTTCCCAAGACTTTGGGGAAGTTTGATTCTATTTGGGTAGTGGTTGATAGATTGACTAAGTCAGCCCATTTTATTCGGGTAAGAATAGATTATAATGTTGAACAATTGGCTAAAGTTTATGTGAATGTGATAGTGAGGTTGCATGGGGTGCCCCTCTCTATCATCTCACACCGTGGTACCTAATTCACATCCAAGTTTTGGAGGAAACTGCATGACGAATTGGTCACACAACTCACTTTTAGTACCGTTTTTCATCCGCAAACAGACGAGAAGTCGGAGAGGAATATTCAAGTGTTAGAAGAAATGTTGAGGTCATGTGTGATTGATTTTGGAGGGCATAGGAATAAGTTCCTACCTTTGTGTGAGTTCTCCTATAATAATAGTTATCACTCCAGCATTGATATGGCACCGTTTGAGGCATTATATGGGAGGGGATATTGATCACCCATAGGATGGTTCTAGGTTGGAGACGTGAAACCATTGGGGGTAGATTTACTGAAGGATGCTCAAGATAAGGTGAGGAGCATTCAAGCTAAGCCTTTAGCAGCCCAGAGTAGACAAAAAAAGTATGCGGATCATAAGGTAAGAGACATGGCGTTTCAAACCGGTGAGAATGTTCTTCTTAAGGTATCACTCATGAAAGGGGTGATGAGATTTGGTAAGAAAGGTAAGCTAAGTCCGCGATACATTGGTCCATTTGAGGTTCTTGAATGTGTGGGGCTGGTAGCGCATAGATTGGCTTTACCTCCTAAGTTATCGGGAGTTCATTCGGTATTTCATGTGTCCATGTTGAAGAGGTATCATGGTGACGGGGATTATATCATTAAGTGGGACTCAATTGTGTTAGACAAGGACCTCCAATATGAGGAGGAATCGATTGCAATTCTTGATCGTGATATCCGAAAATTGAGGACCAAGGAGATTAAGTCCGTGAAATTTCAATGGAAGCATCGTCAAGTTGAGGAAGCTACTTGGGAAACCGAGAAGGACATACGAGACAAGTATCCCCAATTGTTCGTCGCTTCAGGTAGTACTTCATTCTTTCCTTAGCCTATTTTCCTAAGTTTTGTCACTCGAGGACGAGTGATGGGTAAATTGGTATCTATTGTAACGACTTGTTCCCGTCGTTATAGAAAAGCCAATGAGGGAAAGTTTGGGGCCGGAAAACTTTTTCGTAGTATTTGGATTTTCCCAATCTAGTCCAGATTTGGACAAAATTAGAGTCATTAAGGTGTAGGGAAATTTGGTATCAATCGGGTGAGTTATTTATGATTTTGATTACATAGATGGCTAGATAACTCGTTAAGAAATCCGTACGAATTTACGAAATTGAAAGGCGAGTAGAACTCCCGAAATCGATATTAGCGTGAAGGGTATTTTCTGAGTGTCGTTGGTTAGAGGTGTGTTATGAAATGGGGGTCTTGGAACTATTAAAATAGCTCACTGGTTCCGTGCAAGCCGCTGGGGTAGGATTTTTTTTAAAAACTTTTAGAGTATTATAACAAAAAAAAATGATAATAGCTAAGTTTGAATCCAAAAAAATAGGGGAAAAAGGTTTGAAATATATCCAAACTTTGATCGAAATTGCTGTAACGATATCAAATTTTGGAAAAGACCTTTTACCCCCGATACTATTTAATAGTATATTTTAAAGGTATATATGTGTCCACGTGGATATCATAAATATTGCATAATTATAAATATTAACGTGTCCACGCGGGCCACATATATACCTTTAAAATACGCTATTAAATAGTGCAGGGGGCTAAAAGGTCTTCCATAAAGTTTGATATCGTAACAACAATTTCGGCCAAAGTTAGAGTATTTTTCAGACTCTTTTCCCAAAAATAGGTAACAAATAACAAACAGACTCTTTTTTTTTTCAATAATTGTCTATGTACAATATTGATTGAAAATTTGAATATGTACTTTTTAAATAATTGAATTAAAAATGTAATTAATGTTTCTGAAAAGAAAAAAAAAGAACCTAATAGATCGAACTCATATGTTGTACCTGGTCGTTTGAAACAGATCTCTATTAATGTTTAAAATAGTTATCTCTATACAATAATCTTAATAGTAAAAGCACATTCATACTTGCCCTTTTTCGTAATTCTCAAAAGCACTTTATAAATAAAATTAGTCAAACACAAATTGCTTATCAAAACACTTTTCAAATGAATTTGCCAAACATAAATTATTTTTTTGTTGAAAAGCACTTTTCTGAAAAGTTAATCTAAAAAGCGCTTCTAAAAATAAGCAATTTTTAGCAGTAATGTCAAACAGGTTCTTACTCTTCTTTCTCTCCTCCCCGCCGTTGATGACGTTTCCCGTTTTCGCTCCAAGTTATATCTTCCTTTTCCTTTTGTTTTGGATAATCAATTGTCTGCTTCTTCAAAGGAGATGGTGTTTCCTGAAGAGTTTGACTCAAGAAATCATATTTAGGCTTAATTTTTGAGCACCTCAATAGGCCGTGTTACATGTTTTCTTTCCTTTTACTCAAAAACACAAACTTTCATCGATCGGTTATTTTTTTTGGATAATTATTTAGTAAATAATTTTTATATTTTCTTATAGTTTATGATTATTTAGATTCTAATCTAAAGTCTTCTTATGAGTGAATTGAAAATCGGATGACAAAATATTAGATTATGATCTGAAATTTTATAAGTTGTTCGAATTTTGGACGACAGTCTAACATTTTGTAAGTAAGATTGAGCAACATATGAGCAAACATTAACTTCGGATCTAATATTATTTGATATATGATTTTTCAAAATCTATATATCTACACAACTTTTAAAAATAATAATATAATTTGAATAATGAACTTAGAGAGGGATATTTGTATAAATCGATCATTCCTCGAAAAATGATACAATGCTTTGCTTTGTCTTTGTCTTAACTGAATGACGTTCTAGCCTAGTTGATTCGTTTCAAAAAAGTGTGGTATCAAAAATAAGAAGACATTTGATGCATTTAATTGGTCTAATATAACCCAATTTTAATTATGCAAAACTTTGTTGAAGTAATTTGTTCTTACTTGATATTCATATATTACAACGTCATAATAAAGAAAATTGAATATTCAAAACTTTTTAAAATAAATTAAATTTGATTTGATACATCTTCAACTTCAATATAATAATAATAATAATAATAAAAAGAAAAAGAAAAAAAGAAGAAGCAATATTGTCATGATTATCAATTCTTTCCGTTTTATTCAAGTTATTTAAGTAGTTGAAAAACAAAATAATAAAGAGGATAACTTTTCATGGTTCACGTTTTAAGTGTCTCATTACAAATAAAAATAAACATGTAACTCAATGCTTATTTTAAAATATATTTTGTAACGTCAAAATTATTTACATAAAAGTTTAAAATAATAATATTACAACAATATGGTTGTGATTATCAGTTCTTTTTTTACCCGAGTTTTCTTAGCAGTGAAAAAAACAAAATAAAAAAGAAGATACAATATAGTCGTGATTTTTTTTATTTAATCCAAGTTTATTTTAGCAGTGAAAAAAATAAAATAAAAAAGAGGATGACTCACCATGATTCACGTTTTAAGTTTATCATTACAAACAAAAATAAACACGTAATTCAACACTTGTTAAAACATATTTTTATAACGTAAAAATTAGTTACACAAAAAAAATTTAAAAAATATCACAGCAATATATATAGCTATGGTTATCAATTCTTCCAGTTTTACCCAAATTATCTTAGCGGTGGAAAAAATAAAATAAAAAATAGAATGACTCACCATGGTTCACGTTAGTGTATCAGTACAAACAAAAATAAATACGAATTTAGCACTAGTTAAAACATATTTTGTAACATAAAAATTAGTTACACAAAAAATTCTAAAAAATTAATATTACACCAATATATCCGTGATTATCAATTCTTTCCATTTTACCCAAATTATCTTACAAGTGAAAAAAAGAGAGGATAACTCATGATTCATGTTTTAAGTGTATCATTACAAACAAAAATAAACACGTAAACTCAACATTTGTTAAAACATATTTTGTAATGTAAAATTTAGTTACACAAAAATAAAAATTATGCAACATCAACATAGTTGTGATTATCAATTCTTTCTATTTTACCCAATCTTAGCAGTGGAAAAAACAAAATGAAAAATAGGATGATTCACCATAGTTCTCGTTTTAAGTGTATCATTATAAGCAAAAATAATCACATAACTCAACACTTGTTAAAACATATTTTGTAACGTAATATTCAATTACACACAAAATTTAAAAAATCAATATTACAACAATATAAATGTGATTATGATTCTTCCCATTTTATCCAAATTATCTTAGCAGTTGAAAAAACTTGCAACTAATAATTAAACTATAAAGGGGTAACCTTACCCTAAACAAAACGTTTATACTATAAAGTAATTTAATTTCATCAAATAAGTATCAAAATAAAACATGTAAATATAATAGTTAAGACCTCAAGGGAGGTAAGTTCTATGAATACGAATATGATACGATGTTTATTACATCATTGACTTATTCAAGTGTTGCAAATTTGAAAATCCAAATGCAGCTTAGTAATTAAAGTGTTGAAAATTAAAATTCTAATTTAATTGATCATTAATTATATAATCTAGTAAACAGATTTATAATTAAAAAATCTTTGACTATTTAATATATTAATTTATTTGTCAATTTTATAATCAATGATGGACACTACTAATAATTGAAGTGTTGCAAAATTAAAAGTCTAATTTGACAATGTCATATTTATTTAATCTGATCCATCAATTATTTATTTAATTCTAAAATAAATCATAAGTCAAGTTAAAATATCATGTTTTGAGTTGGTCTTTTTTATGATTTTTTAAAAATAAATGTCAAGTTACTTACATTAAAATAGAAAAAAAGAAATATATTAAAAAATATTTTAAGTAAAAATAATTTATGCAAGTAAAGAAATACCCGTGACAGATAATTATTGATAAATATGACAATTTTTTTTAAAAACAAGTCATAAGAAAAAA
Source organism: Solanum paucissectum (assembly GCA_029582445.1). Lineage (NCBI taxonomy): Eukaryota > Viridiplantae > Streptophyta > Magnoliopsida > Solanales > Solanaceae > Solanum > Solanum paucissectum. Next base: position 20,924 of record JAJONZ010004031.1, on the reverse strand, counting down.
ATAAAATATCATGTTCGAATACTTTCTTTTTAAAGTTGAACCTTTTTATGATCTTTAAAGTTACTTAAATATATTTAAAAACTAACAAAATATTAAGATTTTTTATAGGGAAAATAATTGTTTTCGTCTCTGTGTTATGATCTTATTATGATTTTAGTCCCTGTGATATTCGACTTCCTCATTTAACCTTTAATTAAGCAAATATAATTATTTCAGTCCTTTTACTAACGACAGTTAGAACTATAAACAGATCTGTCATGTGAGACCCCATAGTTCTTTCGCATAATAGGCATAGTATTGCATGAGTGTATGAGGTTTATACAACTTGGTGTATCACATCAGGAGAATTATGAGCCTGGAAGAGAAGAAGAAGAAGTATAGATGGGTATTTAATTGTTAGATAAATTAGTAGAACATTGGTTCTATTATTGCATTACAATTTTCAAATAGTTTCTTTTTGGTTCAACGTCTTGTGTTTAAGGAGACTATTTGTTATTGACAAGACATGTTAAAATACTGCAAGCTCCATCAAGTTTAAGTTAAGATTTTGCCTTTTAACCTCTTATTGCTTATGAAGAGAAAGACATGACTCCAAATGTAATTATTGGACGAACGTATATGATGATGATTGGAAGCGACGAGTTCAAATTATTATGGTTATATTGAACAATTATAGGACTGTATTACATATATTTTTTCTGGCTTTAATGGTTTGAAGACTCGTGGTTGGGATTTGGTTGAGGTTATTTTGGGGTTTGAAAAGATTGGTGTGGCGAAACTCCTAGTTTTTATTGTTGTGCAGGCATACTTTATTTGGTTTTTGTTGACTATTGCGTAGGCCTCCACTTGTTAATAGCTGCTGAAAAAATGTATGTTATGTCGTTAATTTGGGGTTCTAATTTGGAGAAGAAAAGGTAATGAAGCATACATTTAAAAATGGTCTGGCGAGCTAATCACTCTGCTAGTGAGCTCTAAATTGCTACTTTGACCCTGACGTGTTAATATTCTTCCTGTAATGGTTGTGTGACATGATTTTATGTAGACTACATATTGTAAGGAAGGGGTACAATTCATATTGATACAACAAGACCCAAAATTGAGGTATGTTAAGGCAAATCACTGTACTTCTTTTGAGCACGGATTTTTGTATCCTAAATCGTCAAATATTATTTTACTACTCTATTACTAGAAAAACCTTTTGTGAAAGGCATTGATATTGCAGCTGGCGTATTTTTGTGACTCCATTATGTTGCTATTCCACTCGTTCGGTTAGATAGGGTATTTGGCGTCTTTATGTCATTTTGTTGATTCTCTTGACTATAGGTCCATGTGTACAAATTCTTATTCTTCTTTAGGTGTAGTAACTTAAAAAGATTAGGATGAACAATATGAATTTGAAATCAGTCCTCTTTCCTCACTAATTTATATTTTTGAATACTTTAAAATAAAATATCTACCTCCAAAACTCTTAAATGTAAATTGCATGTTTAATTTACTAAAGTACGGGTTTTTCTGAAATACTTTCTTTTACAAATTACTAAGGAAACATATATAGATACTAAGTGAAGAACTTTAAGCTCTTTACGAACATCCTCAAGTTTAAGTTGCCTTTCTAAATCCAAGTTAAGTGTCCCAGTTTAATCTACAAGTATATGAGGTTCTACGAGACATTTACATGTGAATACGAAAGTGATTACGAGATTATGAGGACAAGAGTACCAACGAGGCAAGATTGGCAACATGATTTAGGTAACAAATGCATTACAAATCCATGACATTACATGCTATGCATTCTACTTCCAAGCTATAATCGGAAGGTATGGGGCCTATTGCCTATATTTATACGTATGAGACACAGATGGCCATAAGTTGGCGAATATGATCCCAGTTCGCTACCGGAAGGCACCACCATTGCTAGCACTTCATTGGGTATGACATGCATTTGCATCTATATATATATTTATTCACAACATATGATTATACGCGAATACCGTGCATATTTAAATAGTAGGGGGCCAAATGTCAGCCATGGAGATTATATGAGTTTTAGTTTCAGGTGGTATCTCTATTACCCATTTACTGTAAATATTTCTAAATCTACTTTCCGCTTTACATACTAGTACATTTTTATTCGTACTGATGTCCCTTTGCTTGGGGACGCTACATTTTGTTTTGTGCGAGCAGGTACAGACATGGACTCTAGACGACCCACCCGTTAGGATTCAGGTTCAGCTGTAAGTTGGTAAGCTCCATCTTATCCTGGGGCTATCAAAGGATGTTTACTTTTGTTGTACAGTTTGGGTATAGTCGGGGCCTTGTCCCGACAGTGCTTATGTCACTCGTTAAGGCTATTGTGGACATAGTATTCTAGGTTTCTTTCTGCAGCTTCCAGTTTCTAGCCACATAGGCTTGGCATGTATAGATATGTTTGTATGTGTGTATGTCCTCAATTCTGGCGTCATCGGCCAGCTAGTACTTTGTTATATTTTTTTGGCTTTTCTACCTTTATCTATATGAGTTGTTATTCAGGTTATGACCCTAATGGTCTGGGATTAATATTTTAGATGTTATGTTGCCCGACGTTCTAGGCCCACGGTGGAGTCAATTGGTATGTTTCAGTGGCTAACTCGATTGCATAAGGTATCGAGTGCCAGTCACGCCTTCCCTGGTTCGGGGAGTGACATGTCATTACTGTTGGGGGCATTTACATCACTATAATATTATTACTATTAAATAATACTGCTAATAGATTTTTTTTTATCATTTATTTGACTGCCTAGAATATCACAACTCACGTGACAAAAGAAAGTATTTTCTCTCTCTCCATCACAACTCACAAGCTTCATTTCCATCCTCATCTTTTACTTTAATGAAGTGTTTTTCCTCTCTCCATCTCTTTTCTTATCTTTTGGTTTTCTCTTTTTCTAATCAAATGCAGACTCAATCAAATTTTATGAAATTCGAAGAGAAAATTCATGGCGGAGCTCATTTCAGGATGATTTTTGCTAAAATTGAATCTTCACCACTTTTCAAGTTTGAATTAGGGCACTACAGTACTCTTTTTGTTGCTCTTAGTTCTTATTTTGTAACATACCCTGTAAAGACATTTTGATTTTTGAAATTTGGTATTTTTATTTGATTTTTCTATCAAACTTTCAAATTAGTGTTTATCTAATTTGAATATTTGAACCTTTGTTTTTCATGGTAGCTCAAGTTTAGTAGATGATGGGTTTGGCTGTGAAAAAATGTGTTTGTGGATTTTCTGCTTCACCTAAAATTCATATATATTCCTCTGACAAGACTGTTGGATTGCTGTCATTATAGTATGGTTAATTAACACCAACGAGTCATGAAGATCAAACAAATGTTTGTATAGGAATTGAATTGAATCCTGCAACTTGGGTTCGACAAAACTATTTCCTTGGTGGAATAGTGAATTTCATAATGAAACTTCAAACTCGATTTTTCGAACGTCGTAACGTTTTACATATTCTTGTTGCATATTTAAAGTAGAAAAAATATGTTCTTCCACTTGAAGATTATCATTCGTTGATATCTCTCTTTATAGTTGTTTGTTATGGGCATGTTTTCAGTATATCTCTATCTGCAAATATTGTTGTCTGCAACTGAAGTGTTGTGTCTTCTTGAAACAGGAAGGTAGATAAGCTCGACTAATCAGATCCTTCACTCCTTATGAGCTCGATAACTGAAGAACTCGGAGGTACAAAGTGATATTTGACATGTTGTTTGCTTGAGGCTGAAGTTAAATGCTTAGATACATGTTAACATGTATCTCTTAGGTAAGTTGGTGAGATTTTTTAGTTAGATCTCGAATTCAGTTATAAAGATATTTATCGTTTATCATAGTACTTGACTTTATTAGTCAGAAATTTTGCTTAAAGTCACCATTTCAATTTTATTTGTGGAACTCTTCCTTGAACTAGAAATCAAATAATATCGAAGCATTAAAAAAAGGATTGTTTAGTTCAAGTTAAGATCAAGAAGAATAAAAGGTAATTTTTAAGTTGCATTCAGTTTTAAAAGGAAAAACACAATCATTTACATATCACCAGAACATAATCAACTTTAAAGTCATAAAAGAAGAACTAAATCTAAACTCATGATCGTAATGTCATTGGTTTTCTGTAACATCTTATTTAAGGGACAATTTTCTTTTGAGCTCGCGGATCACTTATTACTCTCTTGTTATTTTGAGAAAGCGCTTCTTGTAATCTTGACACTGGGACGTACTGCTTTCCCATTTTCTCGATGATGAGTGGTCTTGTACCTTCTCTAGAATGCTCACCAATTTCTTCTGATATGAATGCAGAACTCCTCAATTATTCTTGAGGTACCCCTGTCTAATTAAGTTGATCGATCTACAATATACAAAAAACAAATAAAGAAGCCAGCTAGTAAGGTCAAATACATACAACATAAGTAGACAACAAGAAAGATAATTACAGTTTGTTTTGTCACAAATGAGGAACTGAATTGCCTTGATGCCACATTCTCAATAATAATGCTTGAAACCTATAATAGAATCACATTTTAGTACTCGTACTGTTGATGAGTAGAACCAATTTATGCGATTACTTACTTCTGTTGCATTACTAGGTGTAGAAGAGCCTTATTTTTCGACTTGTTGATGAATTTGTTGATGTAAAGCTTCAGATTGGTTTCTTCCCATAAGAACTGGGCATTTTCTACTATTATGTCCTATGTTTCCACATGATCCACACTTATTTTTTCTTCCTTTTCTTGATGCTTTTAAGAAAGTAAGCTTTCTAGAATCTGATTCTTTTTGCGTTGTCTCATCAATTCCGCAGTTTTTAGGGTCTACATGATTGTGCCTTATATATGGGGGGAAATGGTGGTTCTATCCCTGTCTTAGTCCATTGATCAAAGCTGACAATTGGAAATATGGATGGGTTATAACTCTTCATGTACTTGTCAACTGTATAACATTCATGAACATACATTTTAGGGTCATCTTTTTTAACCCATATAGCTACAATAGCATGACTACAAGGTATTCCTGTTAATTCCCATCTCCTACAAGAACATATTTTCTCCTTGAGATCAACAGAGAATAGTCTATGATGAATGTCCTCAATTTGATAGTGAAATTGATCAGGTTTAGTGGCAATACATTCAACAACTTTAACCTTATTTTTCTCTAGCTTCAATATTATCTTTGGACAAATTATTTGACAATACTTCATCATTTTATCTCCGTTCTTTTGAAGTCTGGACATCATGTAGATCCTAATTGATTCAATCATTGTCCAAATATGCTTGTCTCTTACATGTAGAAGTACACTATTGAATAAGTCACACAGATTATTTAATAACACATCACACTTTGGAAATGAAGAGAAAAAAGCCATTGACCACTGAATAGGGGGCTTATTAGTGAACCATTCAGGGGCTTTTGAATCTAATTTTCCCATTTCTTCCATATGCTTAAAGAATTCAGCTTCTGTAGTTCCCCTGGCAGTTTTCCGTATGACATCTTTCAACGCTTGTCCTCCAAAACCTTCGGTCTTGAAATTGTTGTGCAGATGTCTAACACAAAATCTGTGTGCAACATGTGGCATTGTATCATCAAATGCTAGAATTAAACCTTTTTTACTATCACAAATGAAATTCCAAGAAAAAGGATTTTGTAAAATGCCTAGATACTCGCCACGAAATGTAAGAAACCAACTCCATGTTTTCTTTAGTTCACCTTCCACTATTGCGAATGCAATAAGATACATGATGTCGTTTCCATCAATGCCTACTGTTGTCAATAGTTGCCCTCTGTTGGTTCCCTTTCAAATGACATCCATCTATTCCTATTATGGGTCGACAACCAGCTAAAAACCCATGTTTACAAGCTACAAAATCTCAAAATCTCTTTCTACCATTGACCATTGTTTTTGAATTTTCATCCAACTTTAAAATACATGTAGTCCCCGGATTACTCCTCCTCAGCTCAGCACAATAATCCCACAACATCTCAAATTGCTCTTCTTTAGTCCCTGTAATTAGATCTAATGCCTTCCTCTTTGCCATATAAGCTTGATTTAGTGAAATGGTACAATTATGAGACCTCATCACATGAGCTTGAAATTCTTTCACATCCCAATTTGGATTAATTCTAAACTCTTCCACATACTTCTTAGCTAAAAATCCAGAGTCAATAGTATTGTTATCTCTTTGATTGCCACATGAATGGTCAGGATCTATTGTCTTGATCATGAAAGACTCATCTTGATTAGCCTTTGATGCAAATATGAACCATATGCAGCTTGACACCTTACAAGTTGCCCTAGACCTTGAACTTTCATTTTTTTTAAATCTGATATCCTTTTTTTGGATCACATCATGCACTTCAACTGCCCATTTGAATTCTTTGCTATTACTGAAAATCATATGAAGTGCAAACTTAAATTTTGGATCCTCCAAATCCCTAGTTGGATTGAAAATGATGGATCTTTTACGATTTTCATCGTCAGTATCTCCATGTAAACTCATCAATTCCTCATCTGATGTAGCGAAGTCATCTTCTTGAGTGTCACTGGGAAACATAGCCAACATATTTGAGGTAACTCCATGCTCAACATTCTTTCCTTTGGCTTGATTATCTCTACTTTTTCCAGTAACACCAACCCACTCTACGGTAGAGTTGATGGATTTATCAAAATTCATGTCAGCTTCTTCTAAGGATTATCAGAATCATGAAATGACTCACATTCTTCAGTTGTCGAATCACTCTCATCGTTTTTCTTGATTACATCCACATCTACCAAACCTTCTTCATCATGTAGTACTGGGCCACCCTCGTAATCAGCCACATCATAGTTCCATTGATCCTCATTTGTGTGCTCGACAAATATCTCCAACTCTTTATTCTCAGGAATTTCATAAAAAAGGTTATATACATCTAAATCAGTTGATAAAAGTATTATACTTGTCTCAAAATAAGGTCCAAATTTAAACCAAAATTTTACTTTTCTATCATTGACTTTCAACTTTTTCATACACTGCCTCATTTGAATGATAGAATTTTCTTCTCCCTTGCAATAGTCATAATAAGCTATTTGTCCACTAACATAGTCCATCTCTAGTTCAAACACCCATCGACCCTTATAGTGTAGTTTAATGGTGTACATATCTAGATCTCCACCTTCATCTGCCATGAGAGAAGCAAAAGTAAAAGGTATTAGGATTTTTATAATAAATAGAGCCAACAAAAAATATGAATTATCATACAAATCCAAATTAGTTTTGAATTTGAATTATGTTGGTTTCAGTTCTTGAAGAATTGAGTTATATGTATGAGATTTTAGGACTATCCAGTTTAATTATCTGCACATCCTTGAGTCTTCACTTTTACCTATTGTTAAAAAAAATGCTTATGTCATTTTAACAAGTAGACCCAACATGAGAACATATCTATTTTGTAATTAAAATATTTACTTAGTCTCCATAATACTTAAATTATATGCATTGGTTTTTAATGCAACTTTAATATTTTCTAAATATCAATACAATTCTATAATACACACACACGAATACACATTATTTTAAATGATGCACCAAATTATATAGTTAGTATTGATGTCTTAATTCTTATATAATCAAAGATTTTGATTTTTTTTCATAATGCGGTATTAAAAATCTAGTATAATTAAATTCAACAGAGTACTCACATATCGACGTGAATTGTAGCCCACTCTTGTAATGCAGTTTCATTGTCGAAAAGATTGATATTTTCCTCTTCAACAGGTATAATGAATTGATTATGTTCCCTAGAAGGAGTTGACAAGTAAAGAGAAACTATCCTAGAAGAAGTTGACAAGTAAAGAGAAATTATCCATCCACCAACAAACACAAACTCATCCATGAAATAGACGATTAATCTACATATCAATGAGAGAAGCAGGGCTGGGATATTGTTATAAGTGGGGGAGGATTCTATGGAAGATTGTAATATGTTCGTATGTTTAGGTTTTTTTTAATTTTATAAAAGTGTTTCTTATTGTAATACCGTAATTGCCCCTGACAGTAATGACAGATCTGTTTATATTTCTGTAATGACCTGATTCCGTCGTTGTGGAAAAGGTAATGGGAAAACAATTGGGGCAGAAAACTTTTTCGTAGTAACTTGAGATTTCCTAGCCTAGTCAAGATTTGGATGAAATCGGAGTTAATGAGGTCTAGAGAAATTTGATAACAAATTAGAGATCTATTAATTAATTTGATTACATGAGTGGATAGTTAAGACGTTAAGGATCCCGTACGACTTTACGGAATTGAATTTGGGTGAGTAAAACTCCCAAAATTGATCTTAGCGTGAATGAGTATTTTCTGAGTGTCATGGGATGAGGGTGTGTTGTGAAAATGGGGGTTTAGAATTCTTAATTTACTCACTGGTTCCGTGCAAGCCGCTATGGCGGGATTATTCCCGCCAGGGCGGGGCCACTGTGGCGGGTTGGGGCCGCCATAGCGAAACAAACACGACTTAAGTTGGAAATAAAACCCCAAAAACATTTTATTCTGCACTTTTTGACTTTGAGAGCTAGGATATGCCCCATGTGATTTCTTGATCATTTTTCACCATTCTCGAGGCTAAAGGTAAGGATTTTACTCCCCGAATCCATGTTTTGATCCATAGAATGTAAATTCACAGGTAATTATCAATGGGGGAGGGTTTTGATCTGGAATTTATGGTGGAAAAATCCCTAATCTGGGTATGAGGATCAAGAGTTTGGTCTAGGGTTATTGAGTTTGTTATAATCCGGATAATTAGCCTTTTGATTGTTGATCCTTGCGTATAAATTGTTGTTTGTAGACCTAGAACAAGTAGAAAGAATCCAGAAAGGGAAGATTCAAGTGCCTTAGGGGATTCAAGCTTGGATTCGAGGTATGTGATGGTTGTGATTTCATGTTGGTGTGATATATGTTTGTAATTGCTTCATTATAATGGATGTATGTATGTGAATGTTGCATTATAAATCACCTTATTCGTAAATGAGGATAATTGAATAATTGTATGCCATGAATCACCTCTTGTTGTATGATTGTGAGAATATACATTGTGATTGTGTTTTGTTGAATGGGCGGGTGTCACGATCCGACACACTAACTGGGTTCGGTTGCCACGTTCCGGAATAAATATGGGACCGGTTGCCACGTTTTGGCTTAAACATTGGATCGGGTACCACATTTTGGTATGCTAATAGTTTGGGTGTGGGATCCATGAGAGGACCATTGAATTGTGTTGTTTATCTACTTGTGATGATTACGTTCATATCTAATGATGATTGAAATTGGAAGACTGTATGTTGCTCTAAATTGTTAACTAATGTGTATTATTGAAAATGTGGGATGCTACATTGATCCTGAAAAGATGACTAATATTGTATATGTTCAGAATATGCTTGTTTTATAATGTTGTGGTTACGCATGTGTTTCACTTATTGGGATAGTCGTGTGATCCTACCAGTGTTGTTTATTGATACTGTAATTGCTCTTTCTTTGTTGAGTACAGGGGATCTTCAGGTGAATATTGATAGACCTCAGCTAGGTGACTATTGAGCGTGACCGAATTCAAGGGTGAGCCTGTTCTTTCAGGCTGCCATGGATCTTCCTTGTTTAAGTCCACTCTTTTCAGACTCAGACTATTTGTTAACGTGTTGTTTAGTTTTGGGGTTGTACCCCTTGTTCTTAGACTTGTCGTTAGTAGAGTTTTGGTACAATGACTTTCAGGTTCTAGGGGTTGAATTTTCTCATTAGTTTGGTTATTTAATTGTTTAAACCTTGGAGTTTATGGAGACTCCATTTTTATTGTCATTTAAACCTGCTTCTGTATCTTTAAATGTGTAGTATTTTGGTTAAGGCTTCTTAGTTGGTTTTAGTAATGGTTATCCCACCAGAGGGTTAACGTGGGTGCCAATCACGACGGTCTGGGTCATGACAAAGTTGGTATCATAGCCCCAGGTTCATTGATCTTATTGTACTAAAACGAGTCTAGTAGAGTCTTGCGAAATGGTATGATTATGTCCGTACTTTTCTTCAAGAGGCTATAGGACTCTAGGAAAAACTCACTTGTTTCTATCCTTCGTGCTATGACTTGAATCTAATTGGTATCTGAGTGATACAAATTGGTATCTTTCCTCCTTCACTTTATGGTCCGAACTAGAGCAACAAAAGTGGTAACACCATCACTAGCAAGAGAGGATGTGTATAGACTACCGACAGTTGAATAGAGTCACCATTCAGAACAAGTATCCATTGCCTCGAATAGTTGACCTCGTTGACCAATTGCAAGGTGCATCGGTTTTCTCTAAGATTGATTTAAGGTCTGCGGTTCCCATCAGTTATGATTGAGATGGTTATGAATTGGGTTCGACCAAGTTCTATGATTGAAATTAGCAGTTTTGTGGGGCTCGCTAGCTACTATTGTCGCTTGTGGTATGTGTTGAGTCCAATTGGTATCTCCCGATTCCAATTGTTATCTCAACGAAGTGAACCAAACGACGTAGTCCCGGCTGAAGGGACACAAGCAAGTTAATTGGAACTAAGAAGGTTCCAATTAGTATTTGGCCTTAGGGGCCTTATAAGGCATAGATGATCAGTAATGGTCGTCTATGGAACGAACTAATTAAAGAATGTGGACTTTTCTGCAAGTTGTAACTGCTTGAGTGTCGTGAAACTTGTTGTGGAAAGAAAGTCATTACGAGATTAGGTGCAAGGGTCTAGATAAATTACGATGTGGTTCGTAAGCGAGAAATCTGGACGTACGTTGCGACCAATTGATAACCGTGTGAGAGTCTAGGTGTATCTTGGGGATATGTGTGTGGTAGTATTGAAACGAAGTAAAAGGATGCTAAAGTGTGTACTTCGTTGGGTTGACCGGGGGCTAGACAATGATTTTCCTAGCTCAAGGGGTTTTCTTAGATGTCTGGTTATAGCCAGGAAATTTAGGAGAAATATAGAAAAGAGAGGAACCCCAGAAATTATTGGTAGGGGTCCTATTTCCGTCAGAACAGGACAGGGCGAGATAAAATCTCAACCCTGTCTCCCATGTTTTCCCCTAGTCACAATTATGGACCCCGAATAGTACCCGAACTAACCCCCGCGATCTAATTCAGTGTTCATCAATAAAATATAAGTTATAAAGTGTGTTAAAATTGTGGAGAACCTGAGCATATGAGTAGGAAATCAACATGGTTGTGGAGGCCGGGGAAATGGTAATGCAGGTAGAGGAGTAGTGCAGCCAGGCGAGGAGGTTACCTGTCAAGATGATAGGGCTCAAATTTATGCCTTCCGGGCAAGACCGAGTTTGGGGTGTGTGATGCAGTGATCACAAGTACTGTTATTGTTTTTGACCGGATGTCTATTGTTTTGTTGGATCTGGGTTCCACTTATTCGTATGTGTCTGGGTTCCACTTATTCGTATGTGTCAGTTCAATTGCCTTAAGATTTTATGTGGTTTGTGATATACTTGATGCCCTCATCCATGTTTCTACCTAGTTGAAGAGTCAGTCATAATCACCTATGTATATAGTATTGTCATGTTGTGTTTTTGGATTTTCAGATTTGAGTTAATTTGGTTATGCTGGATATGATTGACTTGATATAATCTTAGGCATGACTTGGTTGTCCCCCTATTATACCGGGCTTAATTGTAATACTAAGTCGGTAACTCTAGAGATCCCCGGTAGGGAAAGATTAGAGTGGGAAGGGGTGTACAAGTCTAAGCTAGCTAAGATCATATCCTCTATTCGGGGTACAAAACTGGTAGGGCAGGGTTTCTGGCTTATTTGGCTCATGTTAGGGATGTTGAGGTTGAGTCTCCCTCTATTGAGTTTATTCATGTGGTGTCTGAATTTTAAGGAAGTGTTTCCTACGGAATTGCCTGGTATGCCTCCATATAGAGATATAGATTCCGCATTGACTTGGAAACTGCCACTCGCCCAATTCCATCCCTCCGTATCGTATGGCTCCAGCAGAATTAAGAAAGCTTAAGGTTCAAATCCAAGAGCTTCTTGATAAAGGGTTCATGGGGTGCTCTTGTCTTGTTTGTTAAGAAGAAGGAAGGTAGTATGAGGATTGATGATTTTATCTTAATCCATTAGGGAGGTGATTGATACCGGAATGACAAGCTTATGAATAAAGAAAGTTCCATTGAGTATACTTGGGTGAAGAAAATTAAAGATTTTAGTAAGAAAGTGCGTACCAAGAATGGGTTAGTCCTTTAAATTTGATCAGTGTACCTGAGTTTGAGGCGTCGTGTTGATGAAATAGATTGACTTCGTAGCGATAGTCAAGGTTGACGGAGCGTAATGGCAATAAGAGTTCGTGATGAATTGTGACCAGATGCAGCTATATAATAAAATTGTTGGTTAAGTGAACTTTTGTATAGTAATTATGACTTGCGAGTATCTAAGGTTGTGGTTTTCTAATATTTGGTGAATAACGTGGTTGTATGGAAAGTTTTAAGAGATGGTGGGACACCACTCGAATAAAATTTTAAAGAGCTAGAGTTATAATGAAGGAAAACATAGTGGAATGTAGTACAACCTTTAGAGAGAGGCGAGGGCAAGAATAATTTATTTGATTGCAAAGGCTAAAGAGATATCTTTAGAGGGGTAGATAATTGGGTTCAGGGACACGTGATCTCATTCATGTTGTTGTGTCTATGGTAATAGTATCAAGTCTATCGGATTGGTTAAAAACTATTGGAAATGACTTGAGAAAGGAGTGTACAGACATTAGCTCGAGTGTGATGATAAATGCCTTGTTTTGTTTTGAGTTTAGTAATGAGTACGATTGAAATTTTAGCGAAAAGATATTGTTAGATCGATGGGGATGCGATCAATGATAAGCGAAGATTTAAGATTTCATAAAAATCTTCAAGGTATAAGCTAATGTTGATAGATAAGGGGATTGTGTTATACAATTGGGTTTACCATTCAGATTTTTCATTGTAAGTCTACATTCGTGGTGATATATTTTGTCAAGATATGAATTGACAATGTGAGAAACAATCAATTGTATACGGTATTGAGCATTTGAAAGGACTTACACCTAGGTTGAGTTGTAAGGTTTATTATGGTTGATTGTTAAGTACCTAAGAAAGGTTTTCCGTTAAAAGTGTTGGTTTAGAGTAAGGTAAATGGTCGGAGTGTTCATGTTGGTTGTTAGTATTGAGAGTGTGAACCTCAGTGGAATGACATGAAGAGTATGTGGAGTCAACTGAATGGAAATGTCTGGTATCGACTCTCTAGAGGAAAACCTTTGGTGTTATTCAATACTTATTCTATAAATTCTTACGTGACCATCTATTTCTTTTTGTACACGGTTGTGAGTATGATTCAATAGATATGTTCACGTGTGTTTTCATTTTTGTGGGTGGATCCCTAGTGGTGGATCAGGTGTATTGATCATGTAGTGTTCTCTTGCTTGAGTGGGATGATTTGGGAAGACGTGGTTAATTTAGATGACTTTGTGGTGTGGTCTTGGAGTTGTTAAAGTATTTTAGTGGTTCTACTTGTACCACCTTGCTTATTAGAATTTATAGAAGATCTATCTTGCGTAATTATGGTTGTCCAACAATCTTAACATTCATCTAGTCATCGAGGTCATGTATTGATTGTGTGTGGTTGAATGTAGGGATCATTGGGTCCAATTATACTGTTCTTAAGAGGTAATCTACAATTACTAAATCCAGCATTCAATAGTGTGGTTAGAGGGTTTGTATGTTTGGACATATCCCTCAAGGAGTATCTGATGTATAAAGATTGATTTTTTTTAACTTAAGCTCATGGAAATTTACGTTGTGGGATGGAGATGTTGTTAAGAACTATGATTGTTTGAGTATCATGAGCGTGTGTAGGTTGGTTTAGGTTCATCCCTAATTGTGGCGAGTTTTGATTTAGAATTTTATCATGGTTATGTGAGAAATGAATCGTCCTGATGTTTGTGTCAAAGTCCTTGATAACATGTTGGAGACATGTGTATAACAAACTTTGGTGGTTATTGGGAATAACTTTGTTGTTAGTTAATTGTGCATACAATAATAATTATCACTCGAGTATTGTGATGACTTCATTGAGGCATTGTATGGGAGGATGTGTAGGTATTCAATTGGTTGGTTTAGGGACGAAGATTATATCATAAAGTGAAACCCAATATTGTTAAACAAGGCCGTCAGTATGAGGAAGAACCGATTGAAATTTTTGATCACTATGTACATAAGCTAAGGACATGCAAGACAAGTACTCCCAGTAATTCGACGTTTCAGATACTACTCTACCTTTATTTTAGCCAAGTCTTTCTTAGTTGATCACTCGGGGACGAGTGATGGGTAAATTATTATCTATTGTAACGACCTGATTCCGTCGTTATGGAGAAGCCAAAGGAGAAATAATTGAGGCTAGAAAAATTTTTCGTAGTAACTTGAGATTTCCTAGCCTAGTCCAGATTTGGACGAAATCGGAGTCAATCAGGTCTAGGGAAATTTGGTAACAAATTAGAGATCTATTAATGAATTTGATTACATGAGTAGATAGTTAAGACGTTAAAGATCCCGTACGACTTTACGGAATTGAATTTGGGTGAGTAGAACTCTCAAAACTGATCTTAGCGTGAACATGTATTTTTTGAGTGTCATGGGATGAGGGTGTGTCGTGAAAATGGGGGTTTGGAATTCTTAATTTACTCACTAGTTCAGTGCAAGCCGTTGTGGCGGGATTATTCCCGCTAGGGCGGGGCCGTCATGGCGGGACAAACGCGACTTAAGTCGGAAATAAAACGCCAAAAATATTTTATTCTGCACTTTTCAACTTCGAGAGCTAGGAGACGACCCCATGCGAGTTCTTAATCATTTTTCACCATTCTTGAGGCTAAAGTTAAGGATTTTACTCCCCGAATCCATGTTTTGATCCGTAGAATGTAAATTCACAGGTAATTATCGATGGGGGAAGGTTTTGATCTAGAATTTATGGTGAAAAAAGCCTTAATTTGTGTATGGGGATCAAGGGTTTGGTCTAGGGTTATTGGGTTTGTTAATTCGGATAATTAGACCTTTGATTGTTGATCCTTGCATATAATTTGTTGTTTGTAGACCTAGAACAAGCGGAAAGAAATCTGGAAATGGAAGATTCAAGTGCCTTAGGGGATTCAAGCTTGGATTCGAGGTAGGTGATGGTTGCGATTTCATGTTGGTGTGATAAATGTTTCTAATTGCTTTATTATAATGCATGTATGTATGCGAATGTTGCATTATTGATCACCTTAATCATAAATGAGGATAGTTGGATAATTGTATGTCATGAATCACCTCTTGTTGTATGATTGTGAGAATATACATTGTGATTGTGATTGTGATTGTGGTTTGTTGAATGGGCGGGTGTCACAATCCGACACACTAACTGGGATCGATTGCCACGTTTCGACATAAATATGGGATCGGTTGCCACGTTCTGACATAAACATTGGATCGGGTACCACGTTTCGATATGCTAACAGTTTGGGTGTGGGTTCCATGAGAAGACCATTGAAATGGGTTTCGTGAGAGGACCATTGTATAGTGTTGTGTATCTACTTGTGATGATTACGTTCATATCTAATGATGATTGAAATTGGAAGACTGTATGTTTCTCTAAATTGATAACCAATGTGTATTATTGAGAATATGGGATGCTACATTGATCCTGAAAAGATGACTAATATTGTATATGTTCGGTATATGCCTGTTTTATAATGTTGTGGTCACTTGCATGTGTTTCACTTATTGGGATAGTCGTGTGATCCTACCAGTACACTATGGTTGTGTACTAATACTGCACTTACTCTTTCTTTGTTGAGTACATGGCATCTTCATGTGGCTATTGATAGACCTCAGCTAGGTGACTATTGAGCGTGACCGGATTCAAGGGTGAGCCAGTTCTTTCAGGCTGCCATGGATCTTCCTTGTTTAAGTCTACTCTTTTCAGACTCAGACTATTTGTTAACGTGTTGTTTAGTTTTGGGGTTGTACCCCTTGTTCTTAGATTTGTCGTTAGTAGAGTTTTGGTACAATGACTTTTAGGTTGTAGGGGTTGAATTTCCGCATTAGTTTGGTTAGTTAATTATTTAAACCTTGGAGTTTATGGAGAATCCATTTTTATTGTCATTTAAACTTGTTTTTGTATCTTTAAATGTGTAGTATTTTGGTTAAGGCTGCTTAGTTGGTTGTAGTAATGGTTCTCCCACCGAAGGGTTATCGTGGGTGCCAATCACGACGGTGTGGGTCGTGACAATTTCTAACTGTCGTTAGTAAAAGGATTGAAATAATTCTCTCTGCTTAATTAAAAGTTAAATGGGGGAAGTCAAATATCACAAGGACTAAAATCACAATAAGACCATAATACAGGGACAAAAACAATTATTTTCCTTGTACTTTTTTATGTTCTTATATAATTTCTTTTTGAATATGCAATTGTTTCCTTTTATTAGTATTCATCAATTGTCTTTCTCTTTTTTCTTTTTCTTTTTCCACTTCAGAGCTCACATTAGAGCTCAAACTAAACTCAGATCGCGCTCTGCAGGGTCCATTCGGGGGTGGTGCTCACAACAAGATTTTCTCTATACTTAGGGATTGAACCTGAGAACTCTGGTTTAGGGTGAAACACTCACCACTGCACCACAGCCCATGTTGGTTATTGTCTTTTGTCTTCTTTTTTTTTGGTCTTTTTTCATTACCCCATTACTGCACCTTTAGGATAATCTTTTTTACTCAAATAATTAATAGTCATATTCATAATATTATTTGGTATTCTGTATTGTAATAGTATAAACGGAGATATTGTAAAACTTTATTGAAATGAGGACATTAGCATTTTAACTATTCATGTTTTCAATGCTTATTATGTTTGATGCTTTGGATTGAATTGAAAGAATAAGATGAAGGCCATTGAATGATGGCTATGACTTGTGAAAATGAATATGAGCAAAAGCTCAAAAAATTGTATATTGATTTCATTTTTTAAAATATTTTAATAATTACGAACATAAGAATAATACAATTATTTATTTATTTATTTATTTTAGTTCTTTCGTGATTTCTATTTATCAAACCTCAGAAGTTCATTTTATAAATGGATTGCATCTAGAGTTGCATTGCCCATCGGAAATATGATTACTTTTAATCATTTATATGTGTAAGAGCCGTTTTTAAAATTTTTGTATTGCGATTCTAATATTAAAAAAAATAAATTATAATGTTTTACTGATTTTTTTTTAATACTATACTAATGATTTGTTTTTCCTATTTCTGACTATATTAATTACTTGCATATTCTCAAATTAAATGGGATAATTAATGGGTAATAATGTTTATACTTAATTCATATTTTATACTAACATGTTTTTATGCATGATTTCTGTAATAGCTTTTCTTACACTTTATGTTGAGACTTTGAAATTATATTTTGGTTATTTATCTTTATTATTGGGAAGTTAGAAGATGAAAAAGGAATATGATTGGACATTTTTAAAAGATTATGAGTGATTGTGTCGGAAAGTATTTGAGGAGATTAAGTTAAAAGATTAAAAGAAATATTCATGTTTTAAAATTTAGTTATACATATACTTGAAGAAAGAATTTGATTTTTCTTGAACTTCTATCCTTTCTTTACATTCTTTTAACAAAAATAAAGATATCATTTCACTTATATAGATTATACATTATACAAGTTTTATAAAAAGACTGAAAAATTTTAAGTGCTGAAAAATCATAGCAAATGTACTAATAATATAATTGATTAAAATATTATAAGTACAAATTTTATAGAAAGGCTCTGAATTTTTAAGTGTTGAAAACTCATAAAAAAATTACTAATAATATAATTGATCAAAATTTAAAATACTTAAAAAGAAATTTAATATAAAAAATCCATACGCGCGAAGCGCGAATAAGTTCTCTAATAGATAATAAGCTTTGACACTCATCATATATATTGACATGTAAAGTAAATTTTGAATGTGGCAGCCCCAAATTGCAACCAAGCATAAGGTTGTGCACATTCCTCATGTAACACAACACACTTTATAATGTGTCAAAATGAGTCCACACTTGTCTCTTTCCTTTATACAAGCATATAGTTTCCTCACCTATTCACACCACAAAAACATTAATTCTTCATTTCCCATATCAAAGAGATCATATATACAAAATCCAATATCTCATATTTCTATAGTCCAAGAAGAGATATATATTCGTCTAGCATTTTCAAGAGTATCGGGTTCCAGAAGAGAACGTCGTGTTTAGATGGAGACGACGATGGAGACTATGACCATGCTCCTGCATCATGCTTAGAAGGAGGTGGTGACGGAGATGATGAAAATTATGACTATGCTCCTGCAGCATCCTTGGAAGGATATGACGATGATCGAGACTATGATTTTGCTCCTACAACATCCTTGGAAGGAGATGACGATGATCGAGACTATGATTTTGCTCCTACAACATCCTTGGAAGGAGATGGCAATGATGAAGATTACGATTATGCTCCAGCCGCATGATTTAGTGGTAACTAATGGTAGATTTAGAGTAAACGTGACATTGATTATTGTAGCATGAAATTAAAATTATAATTTATTGACTCTAGTTATGATGTATATCAGGGATATAAAAAATGAGTCAAACTATAGGTGTTTACCCGCCCAAAATTTTAAGGGTTGGGCTTAAGATAATTTGAGTGGGCTCAATCTCAGCTCATTCAAACTTTAACCAATTTTAAGAAAATCCTCAATTAAGTCTAATTTAATCTCTAATTTCAACCCCTTTCAAAATTATTTATTTGCATTGATGTAATGTATGTTCTTATATTGAAGGTATTACTATATCTTTTATATCTTTGAGAATTTATCTATCCATTTATAACTTCTTTATATAAATTTCTTGAGTTCAAATTCAAATCGTGGTTATAAAAGTTAAAAACAATATGTTAAAATTATTGAGATTAAGCGGGTCATGACCCATCCCGATTTTTAGCCTATTTGAGCCCAAAGTAAACTCGGACGAGTCAAGACCCAACCCAATTTCTATTTCAACTCATTCTAATATCTCTAATTTCAACCCAATCCGTCCATTTGACAAATCTGATGTATATCGTCCGGTTCTTAATATTATGATGGGAGAATTCATAAATACCTCTAAATTAGTCAGACATCTAAAATTTGTGAGCATCCTAATAGTATCCATGAACAATTATTAAGTGCTATATATAAAAGGTAAAACAACCTAACTACCACATTGTACATGTACTATTACACAAAGCATAGACATCTAGTCACCTGACAAAATTTCTTATTTCAATTTGTTCCCTACAACTTTACAAACATAACATTTCATGACTAAGATTCCTATCCTAGTTTCATGTATGTACTCACTACTACTATGTAGCATAAACTCAACATTCACCCTCTAGCAATAGAACATCACATTCGTCACCTTCTCTTTCAATGCTGGTAGTGGTCGGACGTTGACAGAACCGTTCGTTGCACGTGTGCTACGCATTGAACCGTTGTCATGTGACTCAGGTCTACGTAGAAACACTCTCTATAGGTCGCCAAATGAGTATAATATGCAGGAGGAACTGTAAAAGATATGAGAATGATATGGTTATTGTCAATTTTTAGTTAACACTTGTATCCAAATACGTAACTACTTTTACTTGTAAAATCAGTTTCAACACTTGACACTTATCAGCTAAGCCAAATGAGCTCATTTTACGATGAAACGTTTGAATACTATAATGATCTAAATAAAGCAGAGTAAATGGAGAGGATTTTATATTGCGAATGAACCTTATAAAATGATCAACGCTGACGCAAACATAACGAACATATGCTTATCATGAAACCTAAGTTTCATAATTGTCTTAGGAGAGAGTACATGAGAAATGTACCTACTGAAACAGAACTAGTTCAACGCGCATATCTGCAATTAATCAAACGATCACTAAGGAATTGAATTTTCTGAAAACAAGTATAGAAAAAAATTAGGTGTTGACAATGTTCGACTATCAGTTACGTTGAGATTTATGAATGCTTACGTATAACAAAGGTTTTTTGTTAAAGACTACATTTCATCCGCGGAGAAATTATTTTCATCCCAGAGAACGTGATGTGCAGGACGACTAGTTCCCTGGACATCCAACATTGTGTTAGTTAACTCTTGTTGGAGTTTTTTTTTTCGAATTAAAAACTTGTATTAATATTTCACCTGAATTCCAGCATGACTGCATAAGTAAAAATCGAATTCAGTTGGATGACATATTTTTGTATCCACCACAGTACCTGAAAAAAACACGAAAAAAAAGTTAAAAGGGGAGGGGAGGGGAGGGGGGGGAGGATAACATATATTGACTAACAAGGTTGTTATACTCCGTCACACATTTCTAGCCACAAATGTGTCCTGGCATGTTCTTGAAGCCTTTTTGTTTTTTTAAACTCTATATTCTATCAAACAAACGTCATATAACATAAAACGGAGGGAGTAACATATTAAATGAAGTCTCTCGATCCTCTTTCTTGATGTAAGATGTTTCGATAACTTTTAGCACAATACTCAATGTATGAAGAGCAAAAAGTGTTACCAGGTAGGATGTTTCCACTCCTGTATGTCAGTGTGATTTCTGTTGTTGTGGTTATTTGGCAAAACACGTGTGTGGTGACGTTTCGACCCCCCTGCACCCACACACCCCACTCAGGTCATTATCGTCAATTTCTTTTTAAGAAAATTTTTTTTTTGAGAAATATTTTAAATTTTTTAAAAAATTATTTTTTACACAATCCCCACCCCCACCCAGGCCCCCCCCATAAATAAAAAAATAAAAAATATTATTTTTCAAAAATATTTCAATTTTTTAAAAAAAATCATT
>JAJONZ010004030.1:0-30114 GCA_029582445.1 Solanum paucissectum | reverse complement strand
ATTTTGGGACTCGAGTTGCCTTTTTGGCCAGATTTTATAAGTTAAGTTGTTTTATAACCTTGCATTGCATTGAGTTATTCTGTTGAGTTAGGTTTCCGCTGAGTTAAGAAAGTCAGGCCAAGGGTTCGCTTGGGGCCAGCAATGGTCTCCGAGTGCCGGTCCCGCCCAGGGTGTAGGCTCGGGGCGTGACATTGAGTTCGTTGAAATTATCAAAGTTTGAGGTACCGCTACTTCTTTAATGGTTAATCCGTTTTATCTTGGGAGGAATTAATCTACAACCTCGGGTACTTGAGGGGATTAAATTTCTTAAGGACACACAGTGGGTTCTGTGGACTAGAATAGTTCTTTGTGTTTTTCTTTTCATCTTTTATTATTTCTGGTTTGCTAATCTGAATACAGGAGATAACAAGAATAATGAAGAACATTTAAGAAAGAAGATTTTACCCAATTGTGAGGAGAAGTCGCTACAAAGAACTTCTCAGCATGCTATTTGGGATTTTGGGGGAGCGTTTCCCTTTTTTGTCTCTGCTCTGTTACAACTTACAATTGATTGTTGTCTTTAAGAAGAAAATACAAAAATATTTGTTAAGCTTAAAATGTCTAAATTCGAATCACACGTCTGAATATTAAGATGTGCATTAAGATTTAGAGGTTTGAATCTAAATACACATCAGAATATTAAGATATTGCATTAAGATCTGGATACTAAATAGTTAAGACGTAAATAGTAATGATTTATGTTAGTGGTTAGTAATAATAGTGGTGATGGTTGTGATGGAGAAGGTGATTGATGTTGTAGTGACTAACGTGATGATAACTGAAGAATGTATGGTGTTGACAATATGTTGTTGTCAGTTAGCAACCGTACTAATTGTGATGATGAAAATAGTTGATAGTAGAGATTAACCGCAGTAATGGTAATGTGATTAATAGTGGTAGAAGAAAGGTCCTATGGTGAACAGTTTGGTGGAGGTGGAGGTGACTTGCGGTAGTGATGGCCTGTAACGGTAGAAGTGGTTAGTGATGACAGTTGGTGGTTAGCGATGTAATTATATATAATTAACCATAGTGATAATGATGATAATGACAAAGATGATTAGTAATGATGTGATTGTGGATAAAATGGTGATAAAAAATATCCACACTCTGCCAAGCCAAGATAGACTGAGGCGGCTGTTCTTATTTACGTTTATATCAAAACATTTATTAGAAGCTGAATGATTTGCCGCATCCCACCGTTACGTCCCACTACATTATTGATGTTGAGTCATTCATTAAACCTGGGACCACAAAAAAACAAACAGGACTCTGGTGGTTTTATCTCCGGTTTGAAAAGAAAAATGACACATGTGTCTATTGGTTCAATTTTATTTTAAAAAAATGATTGATATGTCTACTTATTCAATTTTATTTTAATTTAAAAGTCTACTTATATATATTCAAAAATTGAAGAACAAAGATATTAGTTGAACTAAGTTAAAAGAGCACATATTTATGTATTATGTCCTTAATTATTCAATATCCAAATCAACAATGTTTGTTACTTTTTCCACAAAGAGGTATATGATCAAGAAGAAAGGGTGAAAGACTATTGCCTTAAGAAACTCATAAAAGATGATATTATAGAAAAAAAAAGAAATGACATTGGATTGAATGGATAACAAGAGTCAAGATTGACATCTAAGGTCCTCTCAAACTTTTGATTGGCTTACACAAGCCGCCTATATTTACTGCATTAATACCTCTTAGCTCATTTCAGTATCCACCTAACAGAATTGATTGCTAAAGGGACCTCATATGCTTCTATGTTTAATCCTATAAAGTCAAATGAATATTTGGTGTCTTAACAAGTGTAGTGTAGTGAGTGAACATGGGATCAAGAAATATTTGGTTTCCTTATTCTTTACATCTACTCTTGCTTCCATTGGCTTTTTTTGCTAATCTCTTTTTAGCTTTAGCACAAAGATCCACTTACATTGTCCATCTTGACAAGTCCTTTATGCCTAATGTCTTTGCTCATCACCATCATTGGCATTCTTCCACTCTTGATTCCATCAAAGCTGTTGTTCCTTCATCATTAGACAGATTCCACTCTGCTCCAAAACTTGTTTATTCTTATGACAATGTGTTTCATGGCTTCAGTGCTGTTTTGTCCAAAGATGAACTGGCAGCTTTGAGGAAGTCACCAGGTTTCATTTCAGCATACAAAGACAGAACTGTGGAACCTCATACTACCCACACATCTGATTTCCTCAAGCTTACTCCTTCGTCGGGGTTATGGCAAGCTTCTGGTTTAGGACAAGATGTGATCATTGGTGTTCTTGACGGTGGAATCTGGCCAGAATCCGCGAGTTTCAGAGATGATGGTATGCCTGAAATACCCAAAAGGTGGAAAGGTATTTGCAAGCCAGGCACTCAGTTTAATACTTCAATGTGCAACAGAAAACTCATTGGGGCAAATTACTTCAATAAGGGAATTTTGGCGATTAATCCTACTGTGAAAATCTCCATGAATTCTGCCAGGGATATTGATGGTCACGGCACACATTGCGCTTCCATTGCTGCTGGGAACTTTGTGAAAGGTGCTTCCCATTTTGGATATGCACCAGGGACAGCAAGAGGGGTTGCTCCACGAGCTAGGATAGCGGTGTACAAGTTTAGCTTTGATGAAGGAACACTATCATCAGATTTAATTGCTGCTATGGACCAAGCTGTTGCAGACGGCGTTGACATGATATCCATTTCTTTTGGATACCGTTTCATTCCCTTGTATGAAGATGCTATATCAATAGCTTCTTTTGGAGCTATGATGAAGGGAGTATTGGTCTCAGCTTCAGCTGGAAATGAAGGTCGCGGTTCATCTGTAGAAAATGGATCTCCATGGATCTTGTGCGTCGCATCAGGCCACACTGACAGGAGATTTGCAGGAACTTTGACTTTAGGCAATGGATTAAAAATTAGGGGTTGGACCTTGTTTCCTGCAAGAGCCTTTGTCAGGGATTCTCCAGTTATTTACAACAAAACTCTGGCCGCTTGCGATTCAGATGAATTGTTATCACAAGTTCCTGATCCCGAACGCACCATCATCATCTGTGATTACAATGCAGATGAAGAGGGTTGGGGTTTCTCTAGTCAAATTTCTCATGTCATCGGAGCAAGACTTAAAGCAGGCATCTTTATTTCTGAGGATCCAGGAGTTTTCAGGTCTTCTTCATTTCCCTACCCAGGAGTTGTGGTTGACAAAAAGGAAGGAAAACAAATCATCAATTACGTTAAAAACAGTGTTTCTCCAACGGCTACAATCACGTTCCAAGAAACTTATGTGGATGGAAGCCCAGCCCCAGTTGTTGCAGGAGACTCAGCACGAGGGCCCTCCAAAAGCTATTTGGGAATTGCAAAGCCAGATATTATGGCGCCAGGGGTACTGATTCTTGCAGCATTTCCACCTAATCTCATTTCAGACAGTATTCAGAACATACAATTAACCACTGATTACGAGCTTAAATCAGGCACATCCATGGCTGCACCTCATGCTGCTGGAATTGCAGGAATGCTAAAAAGTGTGCATCCCCAATGGAGTCCTTCAGCTATTCGCTCGGCCATGATGACCACAGCAAACCATTTGGATAATACTCAAAAGCCTATTAGAAGGGATAATAATAGGGTAGCCACACCCCTAGAAATGGGAGCAGGACACGTTGACCCGAACAAAGCTCTTGACCCCGGCCTCATATATGATGCCACTCCACAAGATTACATAAATCTTATATGTTCTTTGAATTTCACAGAAGAGCAGTTCAAAACATTTGCTAGATCATCAGCCAATTACGACAACTGCTCAAATCCATCAGCTGATCTCAATTACCCATCATTCATTGCCTTGTACCCATTCAGCTTCGAGCGCAACTACACCTGGTTGGAGCAGAAATTCAGGAGGACCCTTACAAATGTTGGTAAAGGTGGAGCAACTTATAATGTGAAGATTGAAACTCCTAAGAATTCCACAGTTTTAGTGTCTCCACGAACTCTGGTGTTCAAGGGGAAAAATGATAAGCAAAGTTATAGTTTAACAATTCGATATATA
The DNA here is from genome assembly GCA_029582445.1 of Solanum paucissectum. Lineage (NCBI taxonomy): Eukaryota > Viridiplantae > Streptophyta > Magnoliopsida > Solanales > Solanaceae > Solanum > Solanum paucissectum. The sequence continues at coordinate 26,030 of JAJONZ010004030.1, read as the reverse complement.
GGTGATAGTGATCAGAGTACGAACTTTGGGTCGATCACTTGGGTTGAAGAGAAGGGCAACCACTCTGTTAGGAGTCCTATAGTGACGTCTCCCATAATCGAGGTCTGGGGTAGCTAGTGATGATTAGGGCCATCAGATTCTTGAGTTTTAAAGGTATAAAGGGAAATGAAGTAGTACAAAAATTAAAAAAACTTGTATATTTATTTCTATGTGAATGTACAAGTTAAAAGTTTTTGCTTCAGAAAAGGTGAACAAATGAGGGCAAGCTAATGAATGTGTGCGCAGAGAATACTAGTTTACAGTAGTTGAAGTTTCATTGTAATAAACATGATGTTGAGTTAATAATACCATACTAATTCTATATATTATGATCCATGATGTTACGTCTTGAGTTGAACTGCATTTATCATATGAGTTGTTTATTTGATCTTGAATTTACTATATCACTCATTCGAGACCAGTATAATACATCTATATTCTTGTATTGAACTCGGAAGAGAGGGAAATTGAGATAGAATGAGGATTAAGTAGAGTAGGATCTTAACCTTGGACATCGGGGAGAGGATTTGCATCTAAGATAGAGATATAACTAAGTACGCCCTACTTAGTTTAATAATGGAAATTACAAATTAAAGCGTGTATGTGATTATCAATTATCATTATCATAGAAATATAGGCGTGAAACAAACACAAATAAGTGTAAGGTGATTATAGGTTTGAAAGGATCATAGTCATAATATCAACCACGTAAATCAATAACTCGATAACATTTGCAAATTGACTAAGGTCAATGGTGCCTCTGGTGATACTTAACTCGATAATATTGCTTCTTTAGTTTTCCTCTCTAACTAATTCTAGTACTTTGAATTCTCTCTTTCTTTAAAGATAAAAATATTATCTTCCTTTCTTATATACGTCCCATTACATCATTGATTTTGAGTGATTGATGAAATTTGGGACCACGAGGAAAGGTCTATGGCCTTATCACATAATTTTCAATGGAACCTTTGATTAAATCCCACAATTATTGGAGAAGTAATATGGCATTATCACATTCGAGTCATTAAGAAAGCAAAAGATAAAAGTTCTTAGAAACGGAAAAAAAAAAGAGAACTTATGACAAAGCTAAAGTCATTTTTGTGATTCAAACCACCGATATTGATCATATGAGATTAATTTTTTACCTCACAAAAAAATTGATCCAATGTGACTCAAAAATATAAGATTTTATCTTCTAATACAGACCAAAATGATAATTGTGCTGAATAGTCATATTGTCTTTTCTAATCTTTCAATTCTCATTTGACTGATTCTACAAATCAACAATGCTTATTAAAATCATTAACAATACTAATATATTATTTAGAAGCAAAAGGAGCATAAGCTGACAGAATTGGTATAGTTTATACTTTTGTACAAGCCGCCTACCTTTACTACTACAATAATACCTCTTTAGCTTATTTTAATCTCCACCTAACTCTACTGATTACTCAAGGGACCCTCATGCTTTCTATGCCTAATCTTAATAAGATAGATTGAAAAGCTAGTGATTTAAGAAGTGTTTTGTGTAGTGTTATGGAATCTAGAATGGGGTTTCCTTATTCTCTTCATCTTCTCTTTCTTTCTACTCATATGTTCTGTTTTTTAGCTATAGCACAAAGATCCACTTATATTGTCCATTTGGACAAGACTTTAATGCCTAATGTCTTTACTGATCATCATCATTGGCATTCTTCTACTATTGATTCCATCAAAGCTTCTGTTCCTTTATCAGTAGACAAATTTCATTCTGCTCCAAAACTTGTTTATTCCTATGACAATGTGTTTCATGGATTCAGTGCTGTTTTGTCCCAAAATGAACTGGCAGCGTTGAAGAAGTTACCAGGTTTTGTTTCAGCTTACAAAGATAGAACTGTGGAACCTCATACTACCCACACATCTGATTTCCTCAAGCTCAATCCTTCATCTGGGCTATGGCCAGCTTCTGGTTTAGGCCAAGATGTGATCATTGCTGTTCTTGATGGTGGAATCTGGCCTGAGTCCGCGAGTTTCCAAGATGATGGTTTGCCTGAAATCCCCAAAAGTTGGAAGGGAATTTGCAGGCCTGGAACACAGTTTAATACTTCAATGTGCAACAGAAAACTCATTGGGGCTAATTACTTCAATAAGAGAATTTTGGCTGATGATCCCACTGTGAACATTTCCATGAATTCTGCCAGAGATACTAGTGGTCACGGCTCACATTGCGCTTCCATTGCTGCTGGGAACTTTGCAAAAGGTGCTTCCCATTTTGGATATGCACCAGGGACAGCAAGAGGGGTTGCTCCACGAGCTAGGATAGCTGTGTACAAGTTTAGCTTCAGCGAAGGAACTTTTACATCAGATTTAATTGCTGCTATGGACCAAGCTGTTGCGGATGGTGTTGACATGATATCCATTTCTTTTGGGTACCGTTTCATTCCCTTGTATGAAGATGCTATATCAATTGCTTCCTTTGGAGCTATGATGAAGGGAGTGCTAGTTTCAGCTTCAGCTGGAAATCAAGGTCCAAGCGTGGGAAGTTTAAGCAATGGATCTCCATGGATCTTGTGTGTGGCAGCAGGCCACACTGACAGGAGATTTGCAGGAACTTTGACTTTGGGCAATGGGTTAAAAATTAGGGGGTGGACCTTGTTCCCTGCAAGAGCCTTTGTCAGGGATTCACCAGTAATTTACAACAAGACTCTATCTGATTGCAAATCAGAAGAATTGCTATCGCAAGTTCCTGATCCTGAACGCACCATCGTCATATGTGATTATAATGCAGATGAAGATGGTTTTGGTTTCCCTAGCCAAATTTTTAACATCAATCAAGCAAGACTTAAAGCAGGTATTTTTATATCTGAGGATCCAACAGTGTTTACCTCTTCTTCTTTTTCCTACCCGGGAGTTGTGATTAACAAAAAGGAAGGGAAACAAGTCATCAATTATGTTCAAAGCAATGGTGCTCCCACGGCCACCATAACTTTCCAAGAAACGTATGTGGATAGAGAAAGGCCAGCCCCAGTTCTTGCTCGATTCTCGGCACGAGGGCCTTCCAGCAGCTACTTGGGAATCGCAAAGCCAGATATCATGGCACCAGGGGTACTGATTCTCGCAGCATTTCCACCTAATATCTTTTCAGAAAGTATTCAGAACATAGAATTATCCTCTGATTATGAACTTAAATCAGGCACTTCCATGGCTGCACCTCATGCAGCTGGAATTGCAGCAATGCTAAAAGGCGCACATCCTGAATGGAGTCCTTCAGCTATTCGCTCCGCCATGATGACGACAGCAAACCATTTGGATAGTACTCAAACGCCTATTAGAGAGGACGATAACATGATTGCCACGCCACTAGACATGGGAGCAGGGCACGTTGACCCGAACAGAGCTCTTGATCCCGGCCTAGTATATGATGCTACTCCACAAGATTACATAAATCTTATATGCTCTATGAATTTCACAGAAGAGCAATTCAAAACATTTACAAGATCATCAGCCAATTACAACAACTGCTCAAATCCATCAGCTGATCTCAATTACCCATCATTCATCGCGTTGTACCCGTTCAGCCTGGAGGGGAACTTCACCTGGTTGGAACAGAAATTCAGGAGGACCCTCACAAATGTTGGTAAAAGTGGAGCAACGTATAAAGTGAAGATTGAAACTCCTAAGAATTCCACAATTTCAGTGTCTCCACGAACACTGGTGTTCAAGGGGAAAAATGATAAGCAAAGTTATAATTTGACAATTCGATATATAGGTGATAGTGATCAGAGTAGGAACTTTGGGTCGATCACTTGGGTTGAAGAAAATGGCAACCACACTGTTCGTAGTCCTATAGTGACATCTACCATTATTGAGGTCTGGGGTACTGAAGACTAAGGGGAAATAAGAGACAAATTTTATGCTAAATGTAAAGTTGTTATCCAGGAAATAAATAGGAACAACTTCGCGCCTAAAACGCCCAAGATTGAATAATTATTTGAATATCTTTATTCCATATTAATTGTATTTGTGAGGTAATGTATACTTATTAAGAAAAACATTCTATGATAGAATTTAAACCATACTTTCCACTGTTGTCCTTTGTGAAATTATAAATATAATTTTATAAGTAGTGCAATTTATCTCCTAGAAAATATTAAAATTCATTAAAGGAAAGGGTAAATATGAAAAAAAAAATCATTTGAACAGTTCAATTATAATGAAAAAAGTGTCAAAAATTCATTTAAATGTGAAATGTTGTTTAACTATTGGTAAGCTAATAATCACATCAACTATATTTAAGAGTAAAACATAAACAAAATTTCATTTGTATACACTTTGGTCGATAGACTTTGGCACTACTACTACTAAATTAAGTTAAAATATTATTTAATAGATGTTAGATATTTATATATGGTATTTTGTTTAATCATTACCCTTATCAGGTGATTGCCCTTATTAATTACCCATATGTATACATAATAAAACATTAATTATATATGCTTTTTAATTGCCCTCTTGTTTAAGAAAAAAGTTAATATTTCTCCTACATTTGCTATACAAAATTTTCCTTTTTTTTCACTTTATTCAAAACAAAGTGTGAAAATGAAAAATTAAGCCGCATGTAACAATTTAAAACTAATCGTCACGTCCTTTGGTGAAACAACATGACTATCGAAAATTACATATATAAAGGGACTATTACTCATTTATTATACTATTATTCTTCATTTATCTTACATTTTCTGAAAGTAACAAAAGAATTATAAGAAAAAAAATGGCACAAGAAATGGAGCAATGTCAATGGGGAGTTGGTTCAATGTTGATGATGTTAGTCGTGGTGATTTGTCTTTTATTTCTACCATTATTTATCGGTTCGATTCAGCCACTTTCTCTCTTCGTCTTCCTCGTTTTTCCTCTTGCAATGGTCATCATTTGGATTTATCTTTCATGTGCGTCCGAATCTGTTGAATAGTATTACTACTCACATGGAATAATTTATTTTTCATGTATATATAGTAGAGTATATTCGCATTGCTAGATTAAAAAAATTGAATGATGTGAAAGCCAAGTGGAATTATTGTTAGTTTTCCTTATTTTTACATTGCAGTGCAAGGAAAATGATGTACTAAGGAAACAAATGCACGACGATGCACCTATGATTTTCTTTTTTACATAAATTTTGTATTTCTATTAATATAATATTTTACCCTGTGCTATTGGTGCTCTAATTGAATGTCGTATAGTTTAATGAGGCTATAAGGGTGTGTTCAGTATGGAATGTTTTTCAAAATTTAACAAGTGACATTTTATATTGATTGTATCATTCGTATACTCCCAACAAGTTAAAGTACTTTATCCCGGTGGATTTCCCCCTATGTCTCTATTATGTTTGAGATCAGAGAAATCCCAGAAATGTCATCATTTTCATGTTCTCAGTCTGTGTTTCAAGATTAAGCTTAACATAGTTTTTTATAAAAAAAAAAATATTTGGGGTAGGGGAAGGAAAAACGGGAGGGAATTACAATGTGGAAAATTGAATTGAACCTTAGCAACAAGGAGGAAGTTCAGGTATCTAACCAACTAAGCTACTAAATTTCACAAGCTTAACATAGTTATTGTAAGAGGAAAGGGTAAAAAATTACCCTTCTATTTAAATTCATTAGTTAAGTTCGTCCTTCATTATACTATGGAACTAAATATATACCCGTCTTTACCAAACTTAACAAATATACCCTCAATGGAATGATTTCCCCCAAATCAACCAAAATTGCTCAAATTCAATTGAAATTACCCGATTCCCTCTTTTACATCGGCACCATAACATTTGACCACTCCAATAAAAATAGAAAAGTAACGTTTAACCAAAAAGAAATTATATTGTTCATCTTTTCCACTCTATTTATGGTTCTTTTCCACTTTTAAAGACACCTTGCACCTAATTTCCATGTTTAAATCTCAAGGCATGCATATGAATAAGGAAAGTTACTCTTTTGTCTCTCTATATTTTTTTTCCTCGAATCACAACTAGTCATGTATATATGTTGTTTTTTTATGAATAAGGAAAAGTTTGGGTTATAAAATATTAATAGACCCCTACCATCTTCACACAAAATAAATTTTGTCTTTTTTTTTTCTAGTTGAATTTCGAATATGTCTTTCCAAACAAGTGCTATAAGTCCGGCAGGAAATAACACAAAATTGAACAATGATGATGGTTGGCAAATTCCAAACAAAGCCCTTTGGGGTGTTGTAGGGGTCGTTGTGTTAGTCCTGCTTTATAAAATCATCTGCAGATTTAGAAGAAGAAATTCCTCCAAAATTAATGAGGCAAATCATAGTGATGATGAATCAAAAGAGGATAATGATGATGTGGCTACGTCTAAAGTGTAGAAGGGGGAAGAAAAAAATATTAGTTTGACAATGTTTTTGTTTCTTGTATTACATTACTAGTATCACGTGTGTTGCACGTCTATTTCTAGTTTAGTATATAGTTATGTTTATTTTACGGATATATAGCTCTGGTATGTAGTTATTGACAAATTCTTGTCAAAAGAGTGAGAGAAATTATTGGTAGTGGTGTTTTATTTTTCTACTTCAAGTTTACTCATTTAGGTTTAATGAAGTTGTGATTTTTACAACTTCTGTAGTACTCATATAATATTACACGACTTTTAATATGTTTTAATTTCATAATATGTTAAGAACAAGGTTGGATAGTGCTTTTTTTTATTTATGCTTTTTAAAATTGGTATAGTGTATGACCATCTTAATTAAAAAATTTAAGTTCTTAAGATGAAGAACGCTTTATTTACTTACCTAATTATTCTTTAACACACATGTATGGATCGAATTGATTTATTTTATGAGTCAAACATGTGGACATTCTCTCTGTTTTTTAAAAAAAATTATTGGTGATGGATTTAATTATTCTTTAACAAGATCCTCACGTGTGTGTTGTGAACATTTATTGTTATATTGAAGTGTGTGATCATCATAAATAATTAGAAATAAGAGAATAATTTTATTTGCTTAATTATTTTTAAACAATTTTCCTCCCATCAAACCACTAACTTAGGTATCAAAGAGATCAATTTAGTGCAAATTTTTTTTATAGAAAGAGATGTTAAGCTATCGATAAAGGAAAAACTTGGTTGAATGTCTAAAAACAAACGTAAAAAAAATTGAAAAGAAGAAGAAAAAGTAAATCTGATCAAAGACTCTTCTCTCAAGTCTGTGTGTTAACGAGTCATTTCAACATTGCTTGATAGCAATTTGCCTACATCTTTTGTTTGAGAAAATTTTCAAAAATAACTAACTATAGGCCTTCTCAACTATTCTTTTGTTAATTACAATTTATAGCTATATTATAACTTGCTATCAAATGTATTTATCCGCGAAAATTGGCTCTGAATACAAATATAACCCTTAATAACCTCTGTGAATTGCGCTACAAGATTATTATTTTATTTTATTTTAAAATGTAGCATAATTATGCTCAACTGATATTTCAATCTTCCATAATCAACGGGATTTTGATAAAAATATGAATATATGATTTGATACAAATGTACAACAATGAACATATATACTCAAATGCAAGATACAAATGTATAACAAGAAATTAATACTCAAATGCAAGATACAAATGTATAACAAGAAATTAATACACTTAGTACATTGATACAATTTTATGACTAGTTGCAGATACACTCAAATACATTGATACAAAATAAATTATTTGCGCAAATACACTTAAGCTCCAAAGCTTTCTCTCATAGGTGCCATGAAATTTCATAAACTATCATGAGTCATTCATGATGAAGTTTTATCGAAGCAAGAGAGAGAAAGCACGACATTGTTGAATTTGAATTAGAAAAAATTCGAAGAATTGTTCATGAAAGAAGAAAAAAAAAGAAATCATTCATGCAGGAGGGAAGAATGCCTCTAATTTGGGTTATACTAATTTGGAGAGAGAAAAGAAAAACCGAAGAAACTGATAGATACAACTTCAAAGACATACGCTAGTAGGCAAATTAATAATTTGCCAACTAACGTATTTCTTAGAAAGCAAATACACATTGAAATTTAAAAGTAACTATTAAATAGACAGTCTAGGTGCAAATTATATATATAGACACCAAGGGCATATTCATGTATATCGGTTAGATAATTGTATATTATACATATGTATTTGTATATATGGCAAGCGAGATTGGGAGAGGAAGGAGAGAGGCGAGCGAGAGAGGGCAGAGAGTGAGAGAGAGGTGAATTGTATATGTATATCAGTTAGAAAATTGTATATTATACATATGCATTTGTATATATGACAAGAGAGATTGGGAGAGGGAGGAGAGAGGGAGGAGAGAGGGAGAAAGGTGAATTGTATATGTATATCGGTTAGATAGTTGTATATTATACATATGTATTTGTATATATGGCAAGCGATATTGGGAGAGGGAGGAGAGAGGCGAGCAAGATTGGGAGATGGAGGAGAGAGGCGAGCGAGATTGGGAGAGGAAGGAGAGAGGCGAGCGAGAGAGTACAAAGAGTGAGAGAGAGGTGAATTGTATATATATATCAGTTAGATAATTGTATATTATACATATGCATTTGTATATATGACAAGAGAGATTGGGAGAGGGAGGAGAGAGGCGAGCGAGAGAGGGAGGAGAGAGGGAGAGAGGTGAATTGTATATGTATATCGGTTAGATAGTTGTATATTATACATATGTATTTGTATATATGGCAAGTGAGATTGGGAGAGGAAGGAGAGAGGCGAGCGAGATTGGGAGAGGGAGGAGAGAGGCGAGTGATAGAGGGTAGAGAGTGGGAGAGAGGTGAATTGTATATGTATATCGGTTAGATAATTGTATATTATACATATGCATTTGTATATATGGCAAGAGAGATTGGGAGAGGGAGGAGAGAGGCGAATTATATATGCATATCGGTTAGATAATTGTATATTATACATATGTATTTGTATATTCTGGCGAATTATACATATACAAACGTGACTAATTATACAAACTCGAAGTCAGCCCACGTAATTAATGTATAATGTTAGTCGTGAGTGGTAATTATAGCAAACTATTGCTATGATGAGTAATTAAGTAGTATAAGTTTGTTTAACCGCGTAATTTTCCCAAAAGTTAAATACTTAAGTTGATCAAATTTTAATAAAATATTTATATTTTATTTATGAATAATATATAAATAATTATAAAATTTATATATCTAATTTATCGGTTCGGTTTGGTTATATTTGCAGTTATTTTTTTAGTAAAATAAAAACCAAACCAAATAGTATCGATTTTCAAAATTTAAAATTAAACCTAACCAAACCAAACTAAATACCAATTTTTTAAATCAATTTGGTATGAATTACGGTTCGATTTGATTTTTATTATGAACAACCCTAGGCATATGTAGCTATGTTAATTAGCCCAAGAATTTGGTACCCTAATGTTCCGACATTACCAAAAAATTACACTATTTACAAATTAGTAGCATTATTGTTTTTTCTTTCTACTTTATATATGGTTCCTTTTTATTTCCCTTTCCTCTCTTTCCTTTTGCTCTCTGAACCTAAAATTTTCAATAAATTTTAAGGCAAACATGCGAATAAGGAAAGTTACGTTTTTTTTCCTTTTATAACCAAAAAGAGGAGAATGTTTCATTAATAAGTAAATTTACTAAATAAATCCTCCCTACTTCCCCCTACCTTTATTTATTTTTTCTTCGAATAAGAGACACATGACACCTATAAATAAAGGTCTACGTACCTTCGGCCCTCTCATATGCACCCATCTTCCTATCATAATTTTTCTCTTCTTACAATATTCTTCCCTTAGTACAAATTAATTCAATATGTCGAATACTGGAAATAATAGTACTAATATTACTTACGAAGGTGAAAATCAGAAAGATTGGGGTGCTAATAAATGGCATGGTCTCCTCATTCCATTTCTTAAAGGTCTAAGTGTTGCTTTTGTCTTGGTTTTAGTGGGTTTTTTTATCGTCAAGTGTATCATCAAGAAACGCAAAATCAAAAATTGTGAAGCAAATAATAAAAATGAGTTCGATAACAACTCCCAAGCCTAATGAAAGAAGATGCATGCACAATTCGACTACAACAATTCGCTCTTTAGTCTCAAATAAATTGGAGTTTGTTATTTTTTTTAATACTTGAAATATTTTTTAATTTTTTTATATTTGTTTCTTATATTAAATTGTTTGTAGAGAGTGGTAGAAATCACTTTTAGCTAGATTTTGTTTACTTTTCAAGTTTATTTTTTGGGTTTAATGAATTTATGATTTATTACTCTTTTGTAGTATAATTTACACCATTGTTTTCTGTTTTTTCATAATATGTTGTTGGAACAAGGGTTGGAGAGTGCCTTTTTAATTTATATATTTTCCTCCTATTGATTAAACTACTACTCCATTCGTCCGAAAATGAATACCACCTTGATAAAAATTATTCGTCCGAAAATGAATGTCACCTTAATAAAAACTACGTTCATTAATAAATTAATAAATACCATGTATAGTTTATTACTCCTTTTTGTTCATATTTACTTGTTCACTATACTATTTTAAGATATCCAACAATATTTGTCCAGTTTATAAAATCAATGAATATTGTACCATTTTATGTCTATTTTACCCTTACTATTAAATACTCCCTATGTCCTAATTACTTGTCCACTTTTGAATTGACACACATATTAAGAAAACAATTAATGACATAGTGAACTTACCATTTTACCCCTATTAATTATGAAGTGGATGAAAAGTTCTACATTTTTCAAAGTAATTAGTCATTTAATTGAGGGTATAATAGGTAAAAAAAATTGTCTTTTCTTGATTTATCAAAATGGACAAGTAATTAGGGACAACTATAAAAGGAAAAGTGGACAAGTAATTAGGGACAGAGGGAATATTATTCATTTTTCTATGTTTAGATGACCTATATTTAATACTCCCACTGTCCCTAATTACTTGTCCACTTTTTCTTTTATAGTTGTCCCTAATTACTTGTCCATTTTGACAAATCAAGAAAGGACAAATTTTTTTTGCCTATTATACCCTCAATTAAATGACTAATTACTTTGAAAAATGTAGAACTTTTCATCCACTTCATAATTAATAGGGGTAAAATGGTAAACTCACTATGTTATTAATTATTTTCTTAATATGTGTGTCAATTCAAAAGTGGACAAGTAATTAGGGACAGAGGGAGTATGGATTACCCCTATCATTTATTACTTCTTAATTCCTATGTCAAGTCAATAGTGGACAACTATTGTTGGACAGATGGAGTATATCCAGATTTAATAAATGTCTCTTGAAAATTGAACACTATTAAGAAGATGGAATGTAAGAGTATTGTTAAAAAACATACTCAAGTAATTGTCTTGAAATTCTAAAGTGACTTATTTTTTGACGAACAGAGTAGATCGATGATCACTCAACTAATACTCCATATGTCCAACAATAGTTGTCCACTATTGACTTTGCACACTTCTTAAGAAACTATAAATAAAAGGGTAATTTTACTATATCACCCTTGAATATAATAAATATAGTGTTTTGAAAAATGTAATAGGAGAATGACTATAATTAATGATAAGAGTAAATTAGAAACTAAGTGTAAGATTATTCATTAATTTCATAAAGTAGACAATTATTGTTGAACATTCCAAAATAGTATAGTGGACAACTATAGTCTCGAGCCGGTACCGGGCCGGGACGGGCCGTCCCAGTCCCCTTGCCAGACCTAAGTTAGGACAATGTATCACTTTTGCTGGCATAGTTTAAGAAAAGCATACTCATAAATATATCTTTTAATTTGATCTTAAATTACATATTTATACCCTTCAATTTTGGGTGTACACAAGTAGACACTTAAACTTGTATAAAGTTGAACAAATGAATAAACATACACATCCTGTATGGCATCCTACATGGCAATTTGTGTCCTACGTGTATTATGCCACATAAGACTCATGTGTCTACTTGTTCAATTTTATACAAATTTTAAGTGTCTACTTGTACGTGCACATTCAAAGTTGAAGGGCATAAATGTGAAATGAGGTCAAGTTAAAGGACACATTTATGTATTATGCCTTTTTTTTTAAAAAAGATTTTAGGCATAATACATAAATGTATCATTTAACTTTGCCTCATTTCACATTTATGCCCTCCAATTTTGGGTATGCACAATTAGACATTTAAATTTGTATAAAGGTGAACAAGTAGACATATGAGTCATACGTTGGCATAATACACATAGAATACCATGTAAGACTCAAATTGTCATGTAGGATGCGTGTATATATTTGTTCAACTTTATACAAGTATAAAGTGTTTACTTATATACACAAAAAATGGAGAGCAATAATGTAAGTTGAGGCCCAGTTAAAGGACATATTTATGTATTAGGCGAAAATTTTATCATTCTCTACCTAAGTGGTTCTGTCAAGTTCTCTTTTATAATCTCGTTGGATTTATTTTCCAAAGTAGAGAAATGTTTTTAGTGTCAGTAGCTGACTCATCAGCAAGTTGGGGAAGTTTGGCTCTTGTGATCCACATTATATTTTTATCCAGAAGACAAAAGGATCATCTCACCTGTTACAACTATTAAATACATGGAGTGGAAGCAACACCCATCATTAGTGACTTCTCTCTTTGCTAAAAGAGATTACATTTGACTTCATTAGATTACAAGTGGGGTCATGTTTGCAAATTGCAATATTAGAAATAGTGAGAAGAACCAGATATACTAATTGCTTCATTCACTACCACTATAGCCGCCTATATTTTACTATACTTTACCACCTTTTTAAACTCAGTTTGTTCTCCACTTGACATACAATATGATTATTGCAACAACCAAATGCTAACTGCATAATCCTATAAAGTCACTTGAAGCTGTGGTGACTTAAGCAGGTGTAGTGTGTAGTCAACACAACAAAGATCTAGAATGGTGTTACCTTATTGTATTCATCTTCTCTTCATTTCATGGTTTCTTTCTGCTCATATGTTGGCTATAGCACAAAAATCCACTTACATTGTCCATATGGACAAAACCTTAATGCCTAGTGTCTTTGCTGATCACCATCATTGGCATTCTTCCACTATTGATTCCATCAAAGCTTCTGTTCCTTCATCAGTAGACAGATTCCACTCTGCTCCAAAACTTGTTTACTCCTATGACAATGTGTTACATGGATTTAGTGCTGTTTTGTCCAAAGATGAACTGGCAGCTTTGAAGAAGCTACCAGGATTCATTTCAGCTTACAAGGATAGAACTGTGGAACCTCATACTACCCACACATCTGATTTCCTCAAGCTCAATCCTTCATCTGGGCTATGGCCAGCTTCTGGTTTAGGCCAAGATGTGATTGTTGCTGTTCTTGATTCTGGCATCTGGCCAGAATCTGCGAGTTTTCGAGATGATGGTATGCCTGAAATCCCCAAAAGGTGGAAGGGAATTTGCAAGCCAGGCACTCAGTTTAACACTTCAATGTGCAACAAGAAACTCATTGGGGCTAATTTCTTCAATCAGGGTATTTTGGCGAATGATCCCACAGTGAACATTTCGATGAATTCTGCTAGGGATACCGATGGTCATGGTACACATGTAGCTTCAATAGCTGCTGGGAATTTTGCCAAAGGTGTTTCCCATTTTGGATATGCACCAGGGACAGCTAGAGGGGTTACACCACGAGCTAGGCTAGCTGTTTACAAGTTTAGTTTCAAAGAAGGTACCTTTACTTCAGATTTAATTGCAGCTATGGACCAAGCTGTTGCGGATGGTGTTGACATGATGTCCATTTCATTTGGGTCCCGTTTTGTTCCCATGTATGAAGATGCTATATCCATTGCTTCTTTTGGAGCTATGATGAAGGGAGTTCTTGTTTCAGCTTCAGCTGGATATCGAGGCCCGGATACTGGAACTTTAAAGAATGGATCTCCATGGATCTTGTGCGTGGCATCAGGCCACACAGACCGGACATTTGGAGGAACTTTGACACTGGGAAATGGCTTAAAAATTAGGGGGTGGAGCTTGTTTCCTGCAAGAGTCATTGTTATGGATTCAACAGTGATTTACAACAAAACTCTATCTAATTGCAATTCTGAGGAACTGCTATCACAAGTTCCTGATCCCGAACGCACCATCATTATATGTGATGAAAGCTGGGATTTTTCTGATCAAATGCTCACTGTCAGTCGAGCAAGACTTAAAGCAGCCATCTTTATTTCTGAGGATCCAGGAGTGTTCAGGTCTGCTTCATTTCCCAACCCTGGAGTTGTGATTAACAAAACTGAAGGGAAACAAGTGATCAGTTATGTACAAAATAGCGTCGCTCCCACAGCCAGCATCACATTCCAAGAGACGTATCTAGATGCAAAGCCAGCACCAGTTGTTGCTGCATCCTCCGCACGAGGACCCTCCAGAAGCTATTTGGGAATTGCAAAGCCAGATATATTGGCACCAGGGTGCTGATTCTAGCAGCATATCCACCAAATGTATTTGCTACAAGTATTGGGACGAACATAGAATTATCCTCTGATTACATTCTTGAATCAGGCACATCGATGGCTGCACCACATGCTGCTGGAATCGCAGCAATGCTAAAAGCCGCGCATCCTGAGTGGAGTCCTTCAGCTATTCGCTCTGCTATGATGACCACAGCAGATCCTTTGGATAACACTGGAAAACCAATCATAGACTCTGACATTAACAGGGAAGCCACACCCCTAGCCATGGGATCAGGGCATGTCAATCCCAACAGAGCCCTTGACCCCGGCCTAGTATATGATGCTACTCCACAAGATTACGTAAATCTCTTATGCTCTATGAATTTCACAGAAGAGCAATTCAAGACAATTGCAAGATCATCAGCCAATCACAACTGTTCAGATCCATCAGCTGATCTCAATTACCCATCATTCATTGCATTGTACAGCAATGAGGGAAACTACACCTGGTTGGAGCAGAAATTCAGGAGGACAGTCACAAATGCTGGTCAAGGTGCAGCTACTTATAAAGCTAAGATAAAAGCTCCCAAGAACTCAAAAGTTTCAGTGTCACCACAAACTTTGGTGTATAAGAATAAAAATGAGAAGCAAAGTTATACTTTGACAATTCGTTATATAGGTCCCAATTGGAACTATGGGTCGATCACTCGGGTTGAAGAGAACGGAAATCACACTGTTAGGAGCCCTATAGTGATATTTCCCATAATTGATCTCTGGTAATAAGTCCTGCCACTTTATGACCGTCATATTCTTGAATTGGAAGTACCAAAACACAAGAACAAAGGGAAAGAAAAATGGTAAATGTGTATGCTCGATGAATTGCCTGTACTATCTTAAAGAAACAAATAACAGTACTCCTTCCATCCCACTTTTGCCTTATTTTGTGCTAGTCTTTAATTCCATATCATAATATTTCATAATTTATACATCGCCCCTTTAAAGGACTTTTCCCAGCTAGACATAAGTTGATTTCTAAGAGCAAAAATTAGAAATCACCCATGTGAAGGGTAATTTAAAGATCACCTCATTTGAAGGGAAAATCATTCAATTAAATGTGTTGAATATTCAGAGACGGAGCATGAATTTGATGTTTATAGGTTGGAGTTTCTGTTCATATATATTATTAAGTTCCAAACTACTATTTAGTATATATTCAATAAATTTCTTAATACAAATATAAAATTTAGAACAAAGTTAACCATATTCTAGCTCTACCCCGTGTAAATTATTAATGTAAGCCCCCACCATATTTTCCCAAATGGGGAACAGAATATCAGGAAATTTAGAACAAAAAAGATTATGTAGAAAAAATGAAAGAGCAAAACTCAATCACTTGATTCTTTATATTATCCAGAAGCTAAAATAAATCTTATACAGTAACATGGAGAAAGAGTGAAAGCAACTGCCTTCATTATTGACTTCTCTCTTTCTTCCAAAGAGATTATATTTGATTTAGTATACAAGATTCTGTCATATCTTGCCTCACAAATTTATTCAAATAATACTAAATAAAACAAGAAATGATTAATATAGTATTGAAAATGTCACTGATTTCAATGGGATAACAAGTGGGGTCGTGTTTGAAAATTGGCATATAGGTTCCTTTCTAGAAACAGTACTTAATAGGTTCATTTCACTTACAACAGCCGCATCTTTATTACTTTACTACCCTTTTTAACACATTTCATTCTTCACTTTACTTAACTTATTATCTTTATTACTGCAACAATCAAATGCTGCTTCTATTATCTTATAAAGTCACTTGAATCTGCAGTGTTCAAGTCAACACAGAGATCTACAATGGGGTTTCCTTATTCTTTTCATCTTCTCTTCCTTTCATGGTTTCTTTATGCTCATATGTTCTGTTTCTTAGCTATAGCACAAAGATCCACTTACATTGTCCATTTGGACAAATCTTTAATGCCTAATGTCTTTCCAGATCACCACCATTGGCATTCTTCCACTATTGATTCCATCAAAGCTTCTGTTCCTTCATCAGTAGACAGGTTCCATTCTGCTCCAAAACTTGTTTACTCCTATGACAATGTGTTTCATGGCTTCAGTGCTGTTTTGTCCAAAGATGAACTGAAAGCTTTGAAAAAGTTACCAGGTTTTGTTTCAGCATATAAAGATAGAACTGTGGAACCTCACACTACCTACACATCTGATTTCCTCAAGCTCAATCCTTCATCTGGGCTATGGCCAGCTTCTGGTTTAGGCCAAGATGTGATCATTGGTGTTCTTGACGGTGGAATCTGGCCGGAATCTGCAAGTTTCCGAGATGATGGTATTCCTGAAATCCCCAAAAGGTGGAAAGGAATTTGCAAGCCAGGAACAGAGTTTAACACTTCTATGTGCAACAAGAAACTCATTGGGGCTAATTACTTCAATAAGGGAATTTTGGCTAATGATCCCAATGTCAACATTTCCATGAACTCTGCCAGGGATACTGATGGTCATGGCTCACATTGCGCCTCCATTGCTGCTGGGAACTTTGTGAAAGGTGTTTCCCATTTTGGATATGCAGCAGGAACGGCAAGAGGGGCTGCTCCACGAGCTAGGCTAGCTGTGTATAAGTTCAGCTTTGATGAAGGAACTTTTACATCAGATTTAGTTGCTGCTATGGACCAAGCTGTTGCGGATGGCGTTGACGTGATATCCATTTCATTTGGATTCCGGTTCATTCCCTTGTATGAAGATGCTATATCAATTGCTTCTTTTGGAGCTATGATGAAGGGGGTATTGGTTTCGGCTTCAGCTGGAAATCGAGGTCCAAGTTGGGGGAGTCTAGGCAATGGATCTCCATGGATATTGTGCGTGGCATCAGGCTACACTGACCGGACATTTGCAGGAACTTTGACTTTGGGCAATGGATTAAAAATTAGGGGGTGGAGCTTGTTTCCTGCAAGAGCCTTTGTCAGGGATTCTCTGGTGATTTACAACAAGACTCTAGCCACTTGCAGGTCAGATGAGTTGCTATCGCAAGTTCCTGATCCCGAAAGCACCATTATCATCTGTGATTATAATGCGGATGAAGATGGTTTTGGTTTCAGTAGTCAAATTTCTCACGTCGAAGAAGCAAGATTTAAAGCAGGCATCTTTATTTCTGAGGATCCAGGAGTGTTCAGAGATGCTTCTTTTTCCCACCCGGGAGTTGTGATTGACAAGAAGGAAGGGAAAAAAGTCATCAATTACGTTAAAAACAGCGTTGCTCCCACGGCCACCATAACATTCCAAGAAACGTATGTGGATGGAGAAAGGCCAGCCCCAATTCTTGCTGGATCCTCATCACGAGGGCCCTCCAGAAGCTACTTGGGAATTGCAAAGCCAGATATTATGGCACCAGGGGTACTGATTCTTGCAGCGGTTCCACCCAATCTCTTTTCACAAAGTATTCAGAACATAGCATTAGCCACTGATTACGAGCTTAAATCAGGCACATCAATGGCTGCTCCTCATGCGGCTGGAATTGCAGCAATGCTAAAAGGCGCACATCCTGAATGGAGTCCTTCAGCTATTCGCTCTGCCATGATGACTACTGCAAACCATTTGAATAGTGCTCAAAAGCCTATTAGAGAGGATGATAACTTTGTAGCCACGCCCCTAGACAGGGGAGCAGGGCATGTTGACCCGAACAGTGCTCTTGATCCCGGCCTAGTATATGATGCTACTCCACAAGATTACATAAATCTTATATGCTCTATGAATTTCACCGAAGAGCAGTTCAGAACATTTGCAAGATCATCAGCCAATTACGAAAACTGCTCAAATCCATCAGCTGATCTCAATTACCCATCATTCATTGCCTTGTACCCATTCAGCCTAGAGGGGAACTTCACCTGGTTGGAGCAGAAATTCAGGAGGACTCTAACAAATGTTGGTAAAGGTGGAGCAACTTATAAAGTAAAGATAGAAACTCCCAAAAACTCCACAGTTTCAGTGTCACCGCGAACTCTGGTGTTCAAGGAAAAGAATGATAAACAAAGCTATACTTTGTCAATTCGCTATATAGGTGATAGTGATCAGAGTAGGAACGTCGGGTCAATCACTTGGGTTGAAGAAAATGGTAATCACTCAGTTCGGAGTCCTATAGTGATAGCTAGGATTATTGATGTCTGGGGTAGTGATGACTAGGACAAGAGGGAAATTATGTACATATGTTGTCGACATGGGAATAAATAAATGTATGCACACAAAATAATTCCAGAAAACACGTTGTCAAATATGTTTGTGTGTGAGAGAATTATGGAAGAACACTTATGAAAGGAAAGTGAGCAAAAGCAACTTGTTCTTTCTACTTCTATCAACATGCTGCTTGGGATTGCGCATGAATTTTGGGATGAGGCTCCTCTCCATTCTTTATCACTCCCTTTCTCAAATTCTAACTTGGATGAGAGACATGTATTATGATAAAAAGATATTGACTGAGATTTAATTAACCAAAGCAATGTTCCAACCATAGTTAGGATAGTAAATACTCCCTCCATTTCAATTTGTTTGGTTTTGTTGTATAATTAGTTTTAAAAAGAATGTCGCTTTCCTTTTCTAGGCAATTCTTTCATTTTAACTTTTCACATGGTATACTTAAAACCACAAGATTAAAAGACATTCTTGTACCTTCTATGTATCTTTAGTTTAAGAGCACAAGATTCAAAAATCTTTCTTACTTTCTTAAACTCAATGTCAAATCAAAACTAGACAAACATATTGTAATGAAGAGAGTATTTGCTTATCAATGTTTGGACTTCCCTAAATTTAAACTTCCAGTTGTTAGTTTTGTAATTTTGATTTAATCTTTACTTCGTCATTTGTTGAGTTCCCATTTTCTACAATTTGATTCATTTTTGCTTCAACAATTGACATGTCAATCTGTAATCAATGGCCACTAAAATATTGACATTAGACTAAAAACAATATTTAATAAACATCCTAATATGGCCTTAAATGTTTATTAAAGACTCTTAACTTTGAGGATGCAAAACCCAAATTGAAATCTCCATATGACCAAACTTGAGCAATAGTGGCTGATGTAATGTTTGTATTACATTACAAGCAAAAACGAAGCCAGAATTTGAAGCTTATGAGTATTTAATTCTAATCTTTTCCAAGTTGTTGGATTCTAAATTAACAATGTGTACCTATTCAATGCACTTTTATTAAAAATACAATATTTGAACTAAAATTATTGTGTTTGATCGAATCCACCCCCAACACCTTATAAGAATGAGAAATATTTAAAGTAAGAGTGAAAACGGATTACCGAGAAACGTTGCTACTTTTGGAATAATGTGGCAGATTTTTGGACTATATCTGAAAATTATGGCTGTTTCTGAAATTCAGCATTGTTCTTCTTACTCAACCAATTTGCAGCTGAAATTCACCCAAACAAACACCGAATCCTCCATCAAACTATCCCAAATTTGAGATATGAGATCTTCCAAGACATTTGTAATCTTTTGCAATAATATTAAGTCGAAACGAAGCTTGTTTGCGTCAAGCCATTTTTTCGAACTTGAGCTTTGATGAGGCTTTAATGGCGAATTGTCTTCTTCTTCAAATTGTTCATCTCCAAAATCAATGGATAACCACGAAACAGACTGGAATCAGCAACAAAAATCGATCGAAACAGTACTCATTCGGAACAGATCCTTGACTCGGGGCTTTCAACTTCTCGAGCTAGTTTTTTTTCTTATATTTCTAAAATGGCAGCAACTGGTACATAAAACTTCAGCTCCAGTTCAATGGCTATCAACGAAATGGTTTGGAAGCCAGCAGCAGATTCCTCAAACAGATTTTCAGATTTTTCAACTTTTTCTAGGTTTAATTTGATAGGAGTTACTTAGTTTTGAATTTAAAAATGGACTTGGTGTAAATAGGTAATTTAAATTGAAATCGAATAGCTTTGGTTGATTAGGGGAAAATTCATCCAATTTAAGGATATTTATAAGAATATAAATAGTTCGATAGTAATTAATAAACAAAAGTACAAAATTAGAGGGATAAATAGTTCGATAGTACTCCCTCCGTCCCATTTTATGTGGCAATATTTGACCGGGCACGGAGTTTAATAAATAGATAAAGACTTTGAAATGTTTATCAAATTGTCTTTCACCAAAATAGACCCATTTTTCTCTCTCCTAATAATTGTATTGGAGTACTCTTTTCAAGATTAAGTGGGACCAACAAGGGTAAAAGAGGAATTATACTTTTAAATATTTACCAAATAAGGAAATGTGACATTCTTTTTGGGACTGACCAAAAAGGAAATGTTGCCACAGGACGGATGGAGTAATTAAGTTTATATCCTTTTCCTTTCATTTAATTGGCCTTTCCCAAAAGTTATTTCCACTAAACATAAATATATGTTATTTTCACAATTCCTAATCATGAGATAATGTTAGGGACATTTTCTTATCAAACTATGGACAACGAAATAGTTTTAGATCAAATTATTAACGAATTTTTTTATTTAATTTCTCATAATTTAGAGATATTTTTTATCCTTTTTCTTTATCTTGAGTTTCAATAGATCCAAGTATGTTCGTACCTATTGTCTCTTTCAAAAAGTCTTCCATCTTTTCACTATATAAATAATAAGTACTCTCTTATAAATATCAAATATGGCATATAGAATATCTGCACTGCACATATAAATTTGATTTGTCCTATCATGAAATGAATAATATGTATTTTCTAATCAGTATATAAGCAATATCTTTTTTTAAGAAAAGTTTATTTCAAGCCCTTAATTTCGTTTTCAATTTATTAATTTGCAAACAACTTTCAATTCATTAAGGTAGTTTTTTCGATATTTCTAAAAAAAATTAAAAGCTATCAATCTAGGATATGAAAGTTTGAACAAGCACAAAAATAACGAA
This sequence comes from Solanum paucissectum, assembly GCA_029582445.1. Classification (NCBI taxonomy): domain Eukaryota; kingdom Viridiplantae; phylum Streptophyta; class Magnoliopsida; order Solanales; family Solanaceae; genus Solanum; species Solanum paucissectum. The sequence continues at coordinate 4,587 of JAJONZ010004030.1, read as the reverse complement.
CAATCAAATGAGAAGATGAGGTTCAACACTACAATTCCTAAGATGGAAAGGTTTAATTAGGCTTGTAGCTTTAGTAGGATGATCCATCAGCCTTAAACAAGTTCAGCCATTGTCTAATTAAAGACCAATTCCAGATCCCTGTTACAGTCCGTTTGGATTGGCTTAAAAAAAAAAAATTTTAAGTAAAAAATAAACAGTCAAATTGAAATAACTTTTAAATCAAAAAAATAAAATAGAGGAGACCTACTTTTGATTTCTGACTTATTTTAAGTCATTTTGTTTATCTTTACAAACACTTCGTAACTTATTTTAAGTCATTTTTAACTTATTTTAAGTTATTTTTTATATTTGTCAAACACTTTCAAAAGTAAAAAACTGACTTAAAAGTAGATTTGATCAACTTTTAAGTCAATCCAAAGGGCTCATAGTCTTTTCCCAATACATTAAGCTGAGTGTCGGCAATACTAAATTTAATAACATTCATTTTGGATCATTCATCAAACTAGGGACCACAAAAAAAAGGTCTTTTTAATTGATTTTCTCTTTTCTAATCTTCTTTTTCTCCCTTTTGATTAATTCTCCAAATTACTAAACAAATGCTTTAAATGTCAGTAGATGACTCATCAACAAGTGGAAAGTTTAGATTATATTATCCAAAAGCTAAAGGAATTCCTATACAGTAACATGGAGAAAGAGTGGAAGCAACACCCTTCAATTATTGAATTCTCTTTTTCTTCCAAAGAGATTATATTTCATTAATTTATCAGAATTCTCTCATTTCTAGCCACAAAAAAATCATTAAACTAATACCTATGAAAACAAGAAATAATATAGTGTAGTTAATAACATTGACTTCAATGACCAAGGTTGTGGTGGAGTGATAAGTACTCCTTCATGATTCTTAATCAGTCTCGGGTTCAAACCCTCCATGTACGGAGTCGTCTTTATTAGGGAGCACTTTGCCCAAGGTGGAACCTCTTGAATGGAATTCAAATTTAGTCGTGCTCTAATGTGGGTAGCGGACACTAGGTGGGCAAACCAACAGATTCCTTCCTAGCAGCCTGCAAGATTAGACATAGTGAGAAGAACCAGCTATTTATACAAGCAGATTCATTTCACTTATATACTAGCCGCCCATCTTTACTATCCTTTTAAACTCATTTTGTTTCCCACTTCACTTGCCTTATCTTTATTATTGCAACAACTAAATGCTACTTGCCTTCAACTATAAAGTTATTTGAATCTGTAGTGTGTAATCTACAATGGAGTTCCTTCATCTTCTCCTCTTTTCATGGGCCCTTTCTGCTCATCTCTTTTTAGCTACAGCACAAAGATCTACTTACATTGTCCATTTGGACAAATCTTTAATGCCAAATGTCTTTACTGATCACCATCATTGGCATTCTTCCACTATTGATTCCATCAAAGCTTCTGTTCCTTCGTCAGTAGACAGATTCCACTCTGCTCCAAAACTTGTTTACTCTTATGACAATGTGTTACATGGATTTAGTGCTGTTTTGTCCAAAGATGAACTGGCAGCTTTGAAAAAGTTACCAGGTTTCATTTCAGCTTACAAAGATAGAACTGTGGAACCTCATACTACTCACACATCTGATTTCCTCAAGCTCAATCCATCATCTGGGCTATGGCCAGCTTCTGGTTTAGGCAAAGATGTGATTGTTGGAGTTCTTGATTCTGGCATCTGGCCAGAATCTGCGAGTTTTCAAGATGATGGTATGCCTGAAATCCCCAAAAGGTGGAAGGGAATTTGCAAGCCAGGCACTCAATTTAACGCTTCAATGTGCAACAGAAAACTCATTGGGGCTAATTACTTCAATAAGGGTATTTTGGCTAATGATCCCACTGTGAATATTTCCATGAATTCTGCTAGAGATACTGATGGTCATGGCACACATTGTGCTTCCATTGCTGCTGGAAACTTTGCGAAAGGTGTTTCCCATTTTGGATATGCACCAGGAACAGCTAGAGGGGTTGCTCCACGAGCTAGGCTAGCTGTATACAAGTTTAGCTTTAATGAAGGAACCTTTACTTCAGATTTAATTGCTGCTATGGACCAAGCTGTTGCGGATGGTGTTGACATGATATCCATTTCTTATGGGTACCGTTTCATTCCCTTGTATGAAGATGCTATATCTATTGCTTCATTTGGAGCTATGGTGAAGGGAGTTCTGGTTTCAGCTTCAGCTGGAAATCGAGGTCCAGGGATTGGAAGTTTAAACAATGGATCTCCATGGATCTTGTGTGTGGCATCAGGCCACACTGACAGGACATTTGCAGGAACTTTGACTTTGGGCAATGGCTTAAAAATTAGGGGGTGGAGCTTGTTTCCTGCACGAGCCTTTGTCAGGGATTCTCCGGTGATTTACAACAAGACTCTATCTGATTGCAGTTCGGAGGAATTGCTATCACAAGTTGAAAATCGTGAAAGCACCATCGTTATATGTGATGATAATGGGGATTTCTCTGATCAAATGCGTATTGTCACTCGAGCAAGACTCAAAGCAGCCATCTTTATTTCTGAGGATCCAGGAGTGTTCAGATCTGCTACATTTCCCAACCCTGGAGTTGTGGTTAACAAAAAGGAAGGGCAACAAGTCATCAATTATGTGAAAAATAGCGTCACTCCCACAGCCACCATCACGTTCCAAGAGACGTATCTAGATGCAAAGCCAGCACCAATTGTTGCTGCATCCTCCGCACGAGGCCCCTCCAGAAGTTACTTGGGAATTTCAAAGCCAGACATATTGGCACCAGGGGTGCTGATTCTTGCAGCATATCCACCAAACATATTTGCTACAAGTATTGGGACAAACATAGAATTGTCCACTGATTACATTCTAGAATCAGGCACATCCATGGCTGCACCACATGCTGCTGGAATTGCAGCAATGCTAAAAGCCGCGCATCCTGAGTGGAGTCCTTCAGCTATTCGCTCTGCCATGATGACCACAGCTGATCCTTTGGACAACACTCGAAAACCTATTAAAGACTCCGACAATAATAAAGCCGCCACGCCCCTAGACATGGGAGCAGGGCATGTTGATCCCAACAGAGCTCTTGATCCCGGCCTAGTATATGATGCTACTCCTCAAGATTACGTAAATCTCCTATGCTCTCTGAATTTCACGGAAGAGCAATTCAAAACAATTGCAAGATCATCAGCCAACCACAACTGCTCAAATCCATCAGCTGATCTCAACTACCCATCATTCATTGCCTTGTACAGCATTGAGGGAAACTTCACTTTGTTGGAGCAGAAATTCAAGAGGACAGTTACAAATGTTGGTAAAGGTGCAGCTACATATAAAGCAAAGCTAAAAGCTCCCAAGAACTCTACAATTTCAGTGTCACCACAGACATTGGTGTTCAAGAACAAAAATGAGAAGCAAAGTTATACTTTGACAATTCGCTATATAGGTGATGAGGGTCAAAGTAGAAACGTTGGTTCGATCACTTGGGTTGAACAGAATGGTAACCACTCTGTTAGAAGTCCGATAGTAACATCTCCCATTATTGAGGTCTGGTAATAAATTCTGCTACTTTATGGAATGTATTGCATTGGGATGCATAGGGCCATTAGATTCTTGAATTGGAAGTACCACACACATCAAGCTAGATGGGAACCATGTATACTGTATGAATTGTCTGTGCCTATCCCAAATTAATAAATAATCAATAGTCAGTACACTAGTAATTATTAGTGCACATTTCTCTTTTTTTTCTCCAACGTTTTCACCTATTATTATTACATATAGTACAAGATACACCTTTTTCATTTACTATCAATGGATAAAATATTATTGCAAATACAGCTCCATCACTTTTTTGACATAGAAAATATTGTAACGCAGGCGGTGGTGGATTCTGAATTTAGCTCTGAAACTCAACTGAGAGAATTAATTTATGTAGCAAAGTCTTACAATTTAATGTTTTTATCATCTGATCGGAGCCTTATATGGAACAAACTTTGCTGCTACTACATAAATTTCCTAAAAAAGCCATGTATAATATGACAATTATGGCCCCCACTTAAAATTTATTTAATTCAACTAGTTAAATATATGTAGCCTAGCTAGCAATCACATGTTCACACTCATTTGCCAACACATATAAGCTAAACTGCATTTCAATATTTGTAGGAAAATAAACTGAATCTCAATCGTGCAGCTCCCCTGTCTCCCCCTAAATATCCACAAAAAAAAGTTATTTTATTTTAGAGAATTGGGGGAAAAAAAGTAGGGAAAATACATAAAATCCCCCCTGAACTTGGCAGCATAACTTACTTTAGTACTTTAACTTTATGGGTAATTATTTACCCCCCTAATCTTATTGCAAGTGAATTTAATAGCACCTTACATATACAATACCAGTTTCATACTCATGGGTGAGGTGCACGCGCGCCACCTAAGTGACACCTCGGTGCCACATCGATGACATGTCAGATAATTGAAAAAATATATTTTTTTTTATTTTTACTTTCCCAGATCTTTAAAAAAAATTATTTTCACTCTTCACCCACCCCTCTCCATTATTTCATTTGGATCAATTTCTTAACATCCAAAATTT
>JAJONZ010004029.1:0-75240 GCA_029582445.1 Solanum paucissectum | reverse complement strand
AAGATCAAGCCTTTTCATCTAGATTTGTTCCTAATGCTCTTCAAGCACACAACCATTACAAATTCTCTGTGGCATGGCTTCCTGTTTGTCCTCAATGGCGAACGCTTCGCAGAATATTGAACTTAAATATCTTCTCTCCCAATAGGCTTGATGCAAATCAACATCTAAGGTCTCAAAAGGTGAAACAATTGATTGCTTATTGTGAAAAATGTAGTCAACAAGGTGAAGCTTTGGATGTAGGTCAAGTTGCTTTCAAGACTAATCTCAACTTGTTGTCAAACACACTTTTCTCCAAGGATTTGGCTGACCCTTTTTCAGATTCAAAGGTAGAGTTGAAGGAAGTTATATGGGGTGTCATGGCTGAGGCAGGGAAGCCTAACCTAGTAGATTTTTTCCCCATACTTGAAAAGATTGATCTTCAAGGAATAAGACGTCGTGCAATCATTCATTTTGGTAAGTTGTTTAAACTTTTTGATGGTTTGATCAACGAGCGATTGGAGGAAAAGAGAAGACCAGGATTCATGGAAAAGAGTGATGTTCTGGAAATGTTTCTCAATATTACTAAAAAAAATCTTGAAGAGATTGATCATAATCACATCAAGTCCATGTTCCTGGTTCGTATTCTCTTAATTACCATCATTTATCATGACCTTATGTTAGTTTCTATTAATTATTATTGTAATTTATGAATTTTCTTTTAATTACTGCAATATATGGTTATATATTTTGATGTACAAATGTTATAGGACCTATTTGGTGGGGGTACTGATACAACTACAAGCACATTGGAATGGGCAATGACAGAATTGCTTAAACAACCTTAGATAATAGAAAAAGCTCAAGTTGAACTCGCAGAAACCATTGGAAAAGGAAAACCAATAGAAGAAGTTGATGTTCCTCGACTCCCTTACTTGCAATGCATTATCAAAGAAACATTAAGACTACACCCACCAGTTCCTCTCTTAGTTCCGCGCAAAGTACAACAAGATGTTGAATTGTGTGACTACATCATTCCCAAGGGCTCACAGGTATGTGTGGTAAATTAAAGTTATTTGACGAAAATAATATGAATAGTACTAAAAAAGACCCAAAAGAAAATTTATCAAAATAATTTTAACTTTTGTTTGGTATTTCTTTTCTTTTTTTAAATAATAATTAAAACTTGGTTAGAGTTGGACGAATTAGGTTTTACCTATTGTTTAGTACTCAATCTTAGTTCAGATATTTTTGGGCGAGTTAATGACCTTTCTATTTATTGATTAGCTCTTTTGACCATACCAAACATAAACTAACTCATTTAATTTGAGTCCCTTACTCACAGGTACTAGTTAATGTGTGGGCGATTGGTCGAGATTTTACTTTTTGGAAGGACCCTTTAGTGTTTAAACCCGAGAGATTTTTGAGTTTGGACTTGGACATGCGAGGACAAGATTTTGAGTTGATTCCATTTGGTGCGGGGCGAAGAATATGCCCTGGCTTGCCACTAGCATTGAGGATGATTCCAATAATGTTGGGTTCACTCTTGAATTCATTCAATTGGAAACTTGAAGCAGGCATTGAGCCACAAGAATTAGACATGGAGGAGAAGTTTGGTATCACCTTAGCCAAAGCTCGTCCTTTGCGAGCTATCCCCTCTCCTCTTTGATGTTGCATTGCCTAGTCGATAAATACTTATTTGTATTTGATATTTACAATGAACCAAGTATTTATGTCTTAATAATCTCAGCTCTTCATCATGACTTAACCATGGTTAAGTGGTATATATATATATATATATTGCAAATCTATATGATGCTTCTCATGAATGTTATTTGCTTTAGACAAATAGACAAAAGGAGAATAACTATAAAAGATTATGTAGATCAAAAGAGGAGATTCATGTTGTGCAATAATACTAGTTTCCTCATCATAAATATTGTAGCAATAACAAAAACAAATCTCTACCTGAAAAATAATAATATGTTAAAATATATGTCAATAATAAATTTAAAATATCAAGATGACACAATAATATAATATGTTTTTCTTAATCGTTTGTTCTATTATTAGCGTATGATCTACAACATCAAGATATATGGTCGATTATAACTTTTAATTTATTTTTCTATATACAAAGTCAATTGCAAATCCGAATTTATATTGATATTTTAATTGTATTTTATGGCTCTCAAGCATACAATAAACACACATGTAGATATAATATGTATAAATAGATTTGTCAAGGTATAATCTTATATATACTCAAGTGAGACAATGGTTAAATAAGATATTTGCATATTCTACTTGAATAATCAATAATTATTTATTCAAATATATCTCGATTAATTAGTATCTAATGATATGTGATGTACACTCTATGTTTTGATTATTTAAAAATGGTGCCAAATGACATACCACGGAGATAATTAAAGAAATTAATTGAAAATCGATCAAACTTGCTGGTTGGTAATGGATCAAATAATACTACTCTATCATAATAGAGATAAAATATAAAATATGAATTGTAATATCAATGATATAATTCATAAATATTGATAAGTGGGCCAAACCCACAATTCAATTTCTGTTAAGGATGTTGGATTGGGCCAGGAGGAGTTGCACAAGGACTATTATTTAAGATATAGCCGAAAGTTAATTTATTTATATTTTAGCAACTTTTGTTTCAAACTTGAGATTTCATGTTGAGTTCGATTTCAGTTCTTCCAGACCAAGAACCTACTAATATACAAAAGTAGTTACTCCCTCCGTCTAAATTTATATGACATAGTTCGAATTTCAAGAATCAAATTTCTTTATTTTGATCATGTATATTTCTTCTTCAACCATTGCAAAACAAGTCCTCAAATATCAAGATCAAGTGACCATCAATCAAAACGAACAAACACAAATCCAGTGCTACTCGGAGAAAAATGGTATATATAAATTTGTATGAGATAAATGACACACGTCTCAGTAACTAGTAAGGTAAAATTGTCTTCGTATGGGTCACATGTTTGAGCTATAAAGCACTCATTAAAACTTACATTAAGGTAAACTGTCTACATCATACCTCTTGAGATGTGACCCTTCCTCGGACTATACGTGCATATGCGCACTAGCTAGTAAATTAGTACTCAATGATACAATTAAAAATATCAAAATGACATAATATGTTTTTTTAAATATCGTTTATCCTTCTATCATTAGTACGACAACATAATAAGATATTGTGATAATTTTGAGAAAAAAATTCTGTACATAGAGTTAAGATTTGCAAATCTGATTTTTATATTTTTAATTGTATATTATCGTTCTCAATCATATAATATAGAAACATATATTATTATATTATATTCATGGATAGCTCCAAAGTGAAAAAATTAAAAATCAAAAATCAAAATAACTAGAGTTTTGTCCTATGGGAAAATGCAATATCGTATCATATGTTGTCGTATTAATATTAAACGATATTAATAAAACATATTATGTCATGATTTTGATATTTTAAATTGTATCATTCAGTCATATTAACTATATTTTATTTCATGTAGTGTTTTTTTGGACTAATTTATTAGCTAGTGCTCATATGTAACATATATGTCTAAAATATTTTAAATTGTACCACGACAATTAATATTTTACTGTAGTAATCAAAATATATGGATGTTATTATAAAGTGATGTCATTGTATCACTATATAACAACGGAAAAATATCAAGACAAATCACTATGTAACACAATGATGATGTTAATTTTGAATTTAAAATACTCCAATCACACAACTCTAGAGAATTTATAAATGGGAAAATGAATGACATACTCTAAGAACCTAGTGGATTATTATTACAAGCAAGGGTGTGTGTATGTGAGGCATAATGGATTACTATATACTTGTGTTTGGATCAATTTTAGCTTTGATTTTTCTCTATCCTACTCTAGAAATATTATCCACCAAAAAACTTCCACCAGGGCCATCACCATTGCCAATTATTGGTAATATTCACTTGTTAGATGCAAAACCTCATGTATCACTAGCCAATCTTGCAAAAATATATGGTCCAATTATGAGTTTAAAATTAGGACAAATAACAACTATAGTAATTTCTTCATAAACCATAGCAAAACAAGTCCTTAAGAATCAAGATCAAGCATTTTCTTCTAGATTTATCCCTAATGCCCTTCAAGCCCACAACCATTACAAATTTTCTGTGGCATGGCTTCCTGTTTGTCCTCAATGGCGAACGCTTCGCAGAATATTGAACACAAATTTCTTTTCTTCCAATAAGCTTGATGCAAATCAACATCTAAGGTCTCAAAAGGTGAAAGAATTGATTGCTTATTGTAAAAAATGTAGTCAACAAAGTGAAGCTTTGGATATAGGTCAAGTTGCATTCAAGACTAATCTCAACTTATTGTCAAACACCCTTTTCTCCAAGGACTTGGCTGACCCTTTTTCGGATTCAAAGGTAGAGTTGAAGGATGTTATATGGGGTGTCATGGCTGAGGTAGGGAAGCCTAACCTAGTGGATTTTTTCCCCATACTTGGAAAGATTGATCTTCAAGGAATAAGGTGTCGCGCAATCATTCATATTGGTGTTATTTAAAATTTTTGATGGTTTGATCAATGAGCGATTGGAAGAAAAGAGGAGGGGATTCAGTGAAAAGAGTGATCTTCTGGAAATGTTTCTTAATATTACTGAAAAAGACCTGAAGAAATGAATCATAATCACATCAAGTCCATGTTCCTGGTTCGTTTTCTCTTCTAATTCTTCATGTCCATCCATACTCCATCTAGTCAATGCATTCACAACTTGATTTGCTTCTATGTAACAATGTTGAGTAATTTGTCAGAAAAAACATATGTGTTGAGCCATATCTTTCTCAAAATTTAAAGGATTACAAATGGAGTTTTCCCTCCTTCCAATTTCCAAGTTGAATTTTTTTTAAAAATAGTTTCCCTTTGCTTATTATTATTATTATTATTATTTTAAAAAAGAAGAAGAGAGGCACCTCAATTTTCTTCACTAATATAAGTGTTTTATTGTTATATATATACTTTGACGTACAAATTATGTAGGACTTATTTATTGCGTCTACGGATATATCTACAAGTACAATGGAATGGGCAATGGCAGAAACACTTAAACAACCTGAGATTATGAAGAAAATTCAAGTTGAACTTGCAGAAATTACTGGAAAAGGAAAATTAATTGAAGAAGTTGATGTTTCTCGTCTCCCTTACTTACAATGCATCATAAAAGAAACCTTAAGAATGCACCCACCAGTTCCATTATTACTCCCGCGCAAAATAGAGCAAGACATTGAATTGTGTGATTACATCATCCCGAAGAGGGCTCACAGGTATGTATGGCAAAATGATTTTCTCAATCGGGTAGCGGTGGGGGATTAGCCCTTTTGATCCATCTAAATTTAATCTAACTTGCTTACTTAACGCTCTTACTCATAGGCAATGGCGGACCCAGAAATTTTATCAAGTGGGTTCAAAATATAAAAAAAATAAAATGAAGCAGTATTAATGTTGCAAGTGGGTTCAATATAGTGTGTTTTGTTTCAAAAAACAGATGAATATATATGTATATACAATGTATTTTTTCGACGAAGTGGGTTCATATGAACCCACTTGCAACAAGGTAGGTCCGCCCCTGCTCACAGGTACTAGTCAATGTATGGGCGATTGGTCGAGATTCTGCTTTTTGGGATGACCCTTTAGTGTTTTAACCTGAGAGGTTTTGGAGTTTAGATTTAGATGTGCGAGGACAAAATTAAGAGTTGATCCCATTTAGCGTTGGTCGAAGAATATGCCCTGGCTTTCCACTAACATTGAGAATTGTTCCAGTAATATTGGGGTCACTCTTAAATTCCTTCAATTGGAAGCTTGAGGCAGACATTGAACCAAAATTAAGATTTAGACATGGAGGAGAAGTTTGGTATCACCTTAGGTAAAGCTCATCCTTTGCGAGCTATCCCATTTTCTCTTTGATATTATCGAGTCAATAAGTATTCATATGTATTCGATATTTATATTGAAACCAAATATGTTGGCCTTAAGCAATATTTAAAGAATAATGTGATAAGTGTGTGTATGAAATATTATTAATCAAGTGTTTGGATATGTAGTATTTATATGAATTAACTGCTTGTTCAATTTTAATACGGATTTAAATAGATCATATATTTATTTATGTGTCCGTTTACTTCTATAATTGATAATTTAGTGTATACAGTTTTAATTTATACATAGAGGATTAAATTATCGATTTTATTCATAATATAAGATGAAAAGTGAACACGTCGTCAACATGATTGTAGCACAAAATTTAATATAATTTATCTTGACTATGAAAATGATATTCACAATATATATGATTCATTGAAAATGATTCCTTTAATATTTTATACTACTTGTATTGGATTCATCTTTTTGTTTATTTATTTAAACCACCATTACTGGGGATTAGTCATTGGCTAATCAATGTTTTGATAATAACAAAGATACATAGATGGATACGTTTGGCGTTTTGTCCAATCCACCTTGGGAGATCAGAAAAATGATTAGTAAACAAAAAAGTCCTAGTACATAAATATAAGACAACAGAGAAAATTACTTTCAAAATTGAAAAATAATGGATTACTATACTCTTGTGTTTGGATCAGTTTTAGCTTTGATTTTTCTCTATACTACTCTAGCAAAATTATCCACCAAAAAACTTCCACCAGGTCCATCACCATGGCCAATTATTGGAAATATTCACTTGTTAGGTGCAAAACCTCATGTATCACTAGCCAATCTTGCAAAAATATATGGTCCAATTATGAGTTTAAAATTAGGACAAATAACAACAATAGTAATTTCTTCATCATCCATAGCAAAACAAGTCCTTAAGAATCAAGATCAAGCATTTTCTTCTAGATTTATCCCTAATGCAGTTCAAGGACACAATTATTGTGAATTCTCTGTGGGATGGCTTCCTGTTTGTCCTCGATGGCGAACGCTTCGAAGAATATTGAACATAAACATCTTCTCTCCTAATAGACTTGATGCAAATCAACATTTAAGGTCACAAAAGGTGAAAGAATTGATTGCTTATTGTGAAAAATGTTGTCAACAAGGTGAAGCTTTGGATGTAAGTCAAGTTGTTTTCAAGACTAGTCTTAATTTGTTGTCGAACACACTTTTCTCTAAGGACTTGGCTGACCCTTTTTCGGATTCAAAGGTAGAGTTGAAGGAAGTTATAGCGGGTATCCTAACTGAGTTTGGGAAGCCTAACCTAGTGGATTTTTTCCCTATACTTGAAATGATTGATCTTCAAGGAATAAGGCGTCACACAACTATTCATATTGGTAAATTGTTTAAACTTTTTGATGATTTGATCAATGAACGATTGGAGGAAAAGAGAAAGGGATCCAGTGAAAAGAGTGATGTTTTGGAAATGCTTCTCAATATTTGTGAAGAAAATCCTGAAGAGATTACTCATAATCACATCAAGTCTATGTTCATGGTTTGTATTACTATAATTTATGGTTATATACTTAAACCTACAAAAATATGTAGTACCCAATCCCTTTTTATTACTATAATTTATGGTTATATACTTAAACATACAAAATATGTAGGACTTATTTCTGGCGGCTACGGATACAACTACAAGCACATTGGAATGGGCAATGGCAGAAATACTCAAACAACCTGAGATTATGAAGAAAGTTCAAGCTGAACTTGCAAAAAATATTGGAAAAGGAAAATCAATTGAAGAAGTTGATGTTACTCATCTTCCTTACTTACAATGCATCATCAAAGAAACCTTAAGAATGCACCCACCAGCTCCATTTTTAGTTCCGCGCAAAGTGGAGCAAGATGTTGAATTATTTGATTACATCATCCCTAAGGGTTCACAGGTATGGATGGCAATTAAAATTAATTTACGAAAATATATATGATTTGCCCAATCTACTCAAGGATGGTTTAGCTGAGCATATGGTGGGTTAATCACAACTCAATCCATCTAAAAGTTGGGCTAATTTAAGCGGGGGGGGGGGGGTTAATTACCTGCCTATTTATTGATTAGATCTTTTGATCCAAATATAATCTAACTTGCTTAGTTGATGTCTCCTTATTATTTCTCACAGGTACTAGTCAATGTGTGGTCGATCGGTAGAGATTATACTTTTTGGGATGAGCCTTTAGTATTTAAACCTGAAAGGTTTTGGGGTTCGGATTTAGATATGCGAGGACAAGATTTTGATTTGATTCCATTTGGTGCGGGTCGAAGAATATGCCCCGGCTTTCCACTAGCATTGAGAATGGTTCCAGTAATATTAGGCTCACTCTTAAATTCTTTCAATTGGAAGCTTGAGGCAGACATTGGACCAGAAGACCTAGACATGGAAGAGAAGTTTGGTATCACCTTAGCCAAAGCCCATCCTTTGCAAGTTATCCCATTTCTACTTTGATGTTGTCGAGTCAGTAAATATTTATCTTTATTTGGTATTTATATTGAACCAAACATTCTGACCTTAGCAGTTAAAGAATAAAGTGATGAGTATATCCATGCAATACATATTTGTATTATTATTGTTTGATATATGCATTGAATATTTATTGAAACATTGAATATTATGCATAATGAAAAAATAGTGGTGACCTTAAAAGGTGAAGGGGATAAATGCATCATGTAATGGGCGGATTTGAAATTAGTCAAATTTCAATATGTTTATAGAATACAAATGAAACACCCCCCCACCCACCCCCACCAAAAAACTGAATAGTTTCACGGTAACATGTAATAACCCGTAATAATAAGGATATTTTTGTCTTTTGACAGAAAGAAAAAAAAGGAAGGAGAAGGGGATAAATGGGCCAAGTCCACAACTGAATTGTCTCTGTTAAGGATATTGGATTGGGCTTAAGAGCCTAAAATTCAGGAGAAGTGTATAAGGATCACTATTTAAGATATAGTCAAAACTTACATTATTTAAAATTTAGCCTTAAACTTGAGATTTCATGTCTAAGTTGCAGCTTCAGTTCAATTGGTCTGAAGTTCGGATTTGGGAAAACCATGCCTAACGTCAAAGCCTTAAGTATTAAAGTTTGAATGGTAACTCAAATTTCGAACCTCTAAATTTAAAGTTAAGTAATTTTAATAATACACAATTGAACTTCTCAAATTTAAATTTTAAATTCATTTTTTTGATCGTGAACACGATAAAAAGGGAGACTTGCAAAGGATGGGATTTGGCTAAGGTACTACCAAATTCCCCTCCATGTCTAATTCTTTTGGCAAAATGGCATCCACAAGCTTCCAATTAAAATAATTTAAAATGGACCAAACATTACATGTAATCATTCTCAATGCTAATAATATCTTCTTTCTCTTGAGTTGCAATAGTCCACAATTCTCATGTAAATATACAACTTATAACCTAATAATCATGAACCTATTAACTAGTGTTGCTCAAATTTAAAATTATTTGTGGCCTTGACCTATATATATATATTAGAAAAACTCGCCTTTTGAGATTAATTAAAAAGAGGAGTAAGTCATATATCATATATATATAAACTCGAGAGAGAGAATAATTCTTCATTGCTTTAGTTCTATCTAACTATGTCCTTGTCATGTATAGCTAAAATATGAAATTCGTGAAAAAAATGATAATTTAGGTATTTTAAAATAAAAAGATCTAACAATTGGCATGTGACACCTATCCACAAATGGAGGGTCCTTCTTTACTACACTCTTTACAATCCCATGATTGTTCCATCCCAAGTTTCTATTTTTTTATAATAATTTTGTAAGATCGCTCCTAGGAATTTGTATTTTGTATATATACTTCTCTTTGATTCTACTCTACCTATAAAAGCTAATCTTTTCTCTCTTAAATCAGTCAATTTCAAGAATCAGTATACAATTTTCACTGTTAATGTGCTTTAATAATGGATTCTATGCATCTGTCACACTGTTATTCAGCTCTAAATGTGAAAAAGAGACAACCCCAGATCAAGATTTCGAAGCAATTCAACGTTGTTCATCAGATAAGTCACAGAAGTGTGAGAAATTTGACCCTTTTGCCTACAAGAAATTTGGGTTTTTTCATGGATCGTAGGGTTAAAGGAATTGTCTGTGGGGTGTCTTCTGTTGAAACCAGGTACCTTTTTTTTTGTTTCTTTGAATTTGTTTTATTGAGGTGGCTTATAGTGTGTTTAGTTTGAATTTAAAGATCAAAACTTTCACATAAGTTCTTTATAATTTGGAAAAAATAAGTGTGTGTGTGTGTTTAAGCTTATTTTATGAGAATGGTGTTTTTCTTCTGCTCCATGTGTCCTTTTTTAGGTGTCTTTAAGTTTGTTTCTGAAGTACAAAGTTTTTACCTTGAATACTTAATAATTTTGGAGAGAAATGGTGGGCACATATTAAGTTGAAATTAACACGATATCGAAAAGTTAAGCTTAATTTGTATTAAAGGTCAAAACTTTCACCTTAGTTCTTCATCATTTGGTAAAAATAATAATTTGTGTGTGTTTAAATTTGTTCTACGAGAATGCTGTTTTCTTCTACTCCCTCTGGCTATTTTTAGGTGTCTTTAATTTTGATTTTAAAGCTTAAAGTTTTCACCTTGAATACTTAATTATTCGGAGAAAACGGAGGGCACCTATTGAATAGAAATTGATATGATGTCGCATAGTTAAGCTTTAGTTGCAGAAGACTCTGTGTATTGTGAGTATTTGATGTTCAAAATTTTGATCTTAAAGACAGCTTAGTGAAGTCAATTTGGGATAGAGTGCTAGTTTTATTGCCTTTGTAAATTAGTTAGGAAATGCGTTGAGTAATGTGATACTATAGTGATATTAGGGATATGGTACTGCCAGACCTTGGTACTATTTCTCAAGTAGATGGTGCAACCGTGAAGTTCCACTGTCTCCTGAGTTAAGTTTTCTGTGTTGGCTTAACTGCCTCAACCTTGGTAGTCTTCAGTTCTTGTTTCAAGTCATTACTCATTCTATTATACCCCAATTATACATGGCAAAAATAAATGGATTATATTATTGTACACCAATTGTATTATGTGGTTCAGCAAAATCATTGATTTTATTTCACAGATTTAAGAATAGTGGGTTTTCCTTATCTAAAATTTTCTTCGATGCAGGGAAAACCAAAATAAAGGAAAGAATAAAAATATTTCTGGATCATCTAGTGAGAAGGTTCAGCTACGTTTTCGGCTTGATCACCAAGTCGAATATGGGGAGCACATTGCAGTTTTGGGATCGGCCAAAGAATTAGGGTCCTGGAAGAAGAATATAATGATGGATTGGACAGAAAATGGATGGATTGGTGAATTGGAAGTACGATCTGGCGAGACTCTTGAGTATAAGTTTGTAATTGTTGGCAAGGACAAGAAAATGCTATGGGAAAACGGCAGTAATCGGATCTTGAAGCTACCAGAAGGAGGAGGTTTCGAACTGGTCTGTCAATGGAATGTGACAGATGAGCCTGTGAATTTGTTGCTATTGGATCCATTTGAGGTAGAGAAGGTAGTAGAAGAGACAAGTGATAATAGAGCTACAATTACTAGCCAGGCAGCTGTTCCTGATGTAGTAACAAGTCCGTTTGTGGAGCAATGGCAAGGGAGGGCTGCATCTTTTGTACGTTCAAACGACCAGCTGGATTCTGATAAAAACAGGAAGTGGGACACATCAGGTCTCACCGGAATTTCCCTAAAGCTTGTTGAAGGTGATAAAAATGCTCGGAATTGGTGGCGGAAGGTGAGAAGATGGATTAGATCTTGTCTTGATTGCATGTTTGCATTCTGGAAATTGACTGCCATAAAAGAATTACTTCTGTGCAAGATAGCATCACAGTGCATCTCTGCTATTTATTTTCTGTAATTCATCAATCTGCATTGTTGGTATCCTCACTATTGCATAAGTGTCTTCTTTTAAGCTCACTCATCACTGGTGTGTGAAGTCCTCCAAGTGTGTCTCCTTTTAGCTATGGGGATATATATATATATATACACATATATCAATATACATTTGCTAACCCTCATGATGATTAATGAGTAGAGAAACGGTATGAAGGAAGAGAAGGAATGAACAAAGAGGGAAGGGAATAACTTTCCTTGCTTTCTGTCTAAGATCAAGTGTGGTCACAGAGGGAAGTTGGAGAGATATGTTTCCAGGAGATTGAGAGTTATTTTTTGTAGAACGAGCACTTGGTTCTTATGAAAATTGACTAATGAACTAAGATATTCTCTTCTTTCAGTTTTATTTGTTGCTAAGTAGTCCATGGAGAAATTGATTTCTCTCGATTTGGTGGTCTACTATACTACAAATTGCTTTTCATCCATCAGATTAACACGCCAAAACGTATCTTGAGATGGTTATGCGAAAGTGCATTTTCTTGTGCTTAGATGAAGCTTAAATTTGTTGTTCAGCTACATCAATAAGGATGGGAGAACTGTTACTTCATATTAGATTTAGATTATTGTTATCCTTTGCCTTATTACTGGTTCTCATTAGAGATACAGTGTAGAATAGCAGCGGCTCAGACAGAGAAACAGAGGAAGCATGAGCTTTTAAAACTAAACTTCCTAGAATAATGCTAGTCAGTTGGCTGTGTATGTACTCATAAGTCATAGCAAAACTATTGGCATCTATTTGACGTACTCCCCTTTTCTCATTCTGTTTACTTTACTAATTTGATTTTATGTTGCAGAGCTGAAGGTCAGAAAAAATTCTGAGTCCTTAACTTTTTCCTTATCTTAAGGTAGTTTTAGTCTTTATCAATTGGAGATAACTAAATATACTTTTTGAACAATGGTAGATTGCATGGTTAAAAAACAGCTGGTTGAAGAGAGGTAACACCAGAACTAAAGCATGAGAAGTGATGTTATTCTTTATTAATTGCAATTCTTGTGGTTTGTTACTTTTCCATTTCGTGAAAAGGTTCTAACGTAAGATTTGTCTACATCTCTTTATAATTAACTGTCTTCATGTTTTTTTTTTACCGTTTTTAGCTTGAGGTTGTTCGAGAACTCGTTGTTGAAAACATGGATAGTTCACATCGCTTGGAGGCTCTCACGTATGCAGCTGTCTATCTAAAGGTCTCATCTATTTTTAGATGACTTGCTTGATTTGATTCATTTCTATCCCTACTGAATATTACTCTTGGGTGCAGTGGATAAACACGGGGCAAATTCCTTGCCTTGAAGATGGGGGTCACCACCGACCAAATAGGCACGCAGAGATTTCCAGGCTTATATTTCGTGAAGTAGAAAAAGTCTTGAGCAGGAGAGACACTACGCTTCAGGTGTTCAATCATTAAGTGCACTCATTACGCTTATTTTAATTTTTATTATGTCTTTGGATTCTGGAACACGTTGGTTGCTCTTGAGAAATTAATTTTGATCCGTTGAACTGGTTCAATTTGTTCTGCCAATTCTTATTCGATCTGTTAAGTGGTGGTACTTATTTGGTGACAGTAAGTCATAGGTGACTGGAAATCTCAACAAGGTGGAGGGTCGGCCCACTATTCACTGAGTTTCAAACTGTGCCTACTGGCCCTCAGGAATTCTCGGTTAGAAAAAAATGTGACTGGAAATAACACAAATGTAACTTCAGTGTTGACGTGGCAGTAGATATTGACCTCTTTAGTATTTTGTGTCACAAGAATTCAGTTGATCTATGTTTTATTCATTGAATTTTTATTTAGAGCATCTACTCTGAAGAGAAAATGTTATTGCTTCTACAATTGAGCTAATTCTGTGGTTCAGTTTTTTTTCTTGATAATAAAATCAGCTACGCTTTTTGAATAAAGAAGGGTCTGAACTTCTGAGTTCTGACTGCTATTCTTTCTTAAATCTCATTAATATAGTTAGAAAATTTCCTCGACAAGGTAACAATTGGTCAATATAAGCTCTTGCTTCAAAATATTATTAGCCATACATCTACTGTCTGTAAATATGATTATGAGATTTAAAGCTTTTGAGTTGAAATGCAAACAAAAAAGGTAACTTGGGAACAGCATGTGGGAAGTTGAAAGGTAGTTAGAAAAATCATCGCTCTGTACTTTGTGGATATGAGTCAGTCATTAACTTGTTCTCGAGCTTTGCCTTACTCAGTTTTGAGTGGCTTAGAAAAGTTTTCTATTCAATATATGCAGGAAATACTTGTGATCCGGAAGATGCAACCGTGCTTGCCTTCTTTTAAAGCAGAATTCACTGCATCTGTTCCTTTAACGAGAATCAGGGACATCGCTCATAGGAATGATATTCCGCATGATCTTAAGGTTGTATTTTGAGCAGCTACCAAATATTTATTTTCAATTTTTCCTTGCATTCTCAATATTTCCATGTTTATTACACAATATTATCTGTCCTTCTTGCTATTAAAAATTAACCTTCCTTCAGCAAGAGATCAAACATACTATACAAAACAAACTCCATAGAAATGCTGGCCCTGAAGATCTAGTATCCACAGAAGCAATGCTCGAAAGAATTACCAAGCAACCTGGACAATATAGTGAGGCATTTGTAGAACAATTCAAGATTTTCCACAATGAACTAAAAGATTTCTTCAATGCTGGGAGGTATGACCTTTATCTGTTAGTTGTTTCAAATTTTTGATTTCTGCACAAAAAGTCAGTCCTGATGTGGAATAAAAAGGAGATGAGTTTAGTAGATAGCATGCATTTGGTCCAGTTCCATTATTTTGTAAAATAGGCTTCTTCACTTGCTAGATAATAGTATCTCCCCAGTATGTTGTTCCTCAATTTCTTCCTGAATTGTTTTTCTCTACAACAATGTTTTTCTCTTTCCTATATTAATTTTTTTCTACCTTGCAGTACCCTCACTTAATCAATTGAGAGGTATCTAGACATGTCTGAAAGATCAGTTGGTATCATGATGTATGAACTTCATTGTTCGCTATCACGCGTGCAAATGTGATTCTCTCCCAAGGAGAAAAGAGAAGTGGATTGAGTGCTAATAGAGTCGTTTTTAAAGATATTGTTAAGTAACTCTTAGTTTGATTAAATGTGCTCTTTGACAGTGAAGAAAAATGATTTAGGTGCATATTGTAGAATTTTCTCATCCTGCGAAATTGGTCACCCTTCAAGGGATATGTTTCTTCAGTACCTAATGCCAAATTATGAAAGTCTGTATGATTTGCACGGAATTGATTAGTTGGAGTATGTTCCTATAAAAATGCTTGCACACTGGAAAATGAAATTTGCTTGACATGACATCTTTCTGTTCTTTCTTTTCAGTCTTGATGAACAACTGGAATCTATAAGAGAATCACTCGATGGAAGTAGCTTGTCAATGCTTTCATCATTCTTGGAGTCCAAAAAGGTCAGTGTATTTGTTTTGGTGATAGCTCTACCTAAGACAAGCTCCAAAGTTTTTGCTAATACGCTGTGATTTTTAGCAATAACTGTGTGTTCTTTGCTATAATGAATGTAGTTTAAACTGTTAGTTAGGTATTTGTGTACATAAATATGACTTGGATGTAATATAGTGAAGGTTTACGAGCTGCTCCGGGCTTCTTTCATCTCTCTCAATTCATATGGGTCACTGACTCTGATCCATACCCACTCTTCAACCATCTCTCCTCTCCAAGTCCCCTCTTCAGCCTATTCTCTGTCTCTCTACCTCAAACCCACTATCTTCTAAACAAAAGGAAAAAGGTAAAAAAGTACAAAAGAAAAAACAAGAAAAAAAAAGGAAAATCTTCCACCCACATGTAAAACCTAGAATCTGTTTACACATGTGGCATGCGGGAAGGTGTAGGAGAATGCATTGTCCCTCACGATCGTGTAAGGATTTCTAAAAGAGTTTATAATGTCATGGGTGACGCCATCGATAGCTTTAAGGTTTTGGGTTCGATGCTCAGATTATATCATAATATTAAAGCAAGAAATGTATGAATAATGATTCAAAATAGAATAGATTCATTATGGAGCTAGACCACTAACAAACCATTGCATAAAAAACCAAGTTCTTCCTGTAACTTAACAATTACCAAACATCACTTATTCTAGAACTAAAGATATTTTAAGTTAATGCTCTTTGCGTCAACATACAATTAATATCACAACCCCAAGTGTAGGTTACTTAATCCCAAGTTACTAAGTTAAAAAAAGTGTAGGTTACTTAATCAATCAAAAGTCAGGATTTAAAACCTATTTAAGCTTTATTGTTATAGTGGCATTAAATATGTCTTTCATCTTTACATTTATTTGGTCATCAAGATGTGCAAGGATCCCTGTTTTGCTTCGACTAGCCTTCTGCTAACAAAAGTCTAGTTTATTCATTTCAATGGTTCATTAGTATACTCTTTTCTTTTAATTTGCGAGTTAGGAAAAAATTAGCTACAAGACTGGAGAAGTTATAAGGCAGACCTATGGTGAAACTAGTAGAAATATCAACCTGGGTAAGACCCTCCATTTTTTTTAGCATGTGGTGTTTTCATCTTTTTGAAGGAAATTGTTTTGTTACAATTGTGTGTATACGTAAAACCATAAAGCCCATTCTATGCACCATACCTAATGTGATTTGAATTTCATGTCAGAGTTCTTGTTCTGAGCGTTTTGGAGAGTTTCATGTCAGAGTTCTTGTTCTGAGCGTTTTGGAGAGTATATTCCATTTGCTTAAATCTTTTCCTCTTCAAGTTTCTGGTTTGTTTCACACGTTTGACTATCCCGACTTTGGTGTCTTACCTTCAGGATTACTCGGCAGTCTCAGGCTATGATTGATACCCTTTTCTTATTTAGTGACTTAAAAAAGGAAAAAAAAAGATACTTCTTGCTGAGTGGTGAAAATTTTATCTAGTTTGTTTGCGATGACATGCATCTTTAGCTTTCTATAGACCCTATGTTTCCTTGAAGAGAAAGCATATACGAATTTTGCAGCCTCAATTGTTTAATCAATTAGTGTTCTTGATTTTTTCCTGAAAGCAAGGATCTCTTAGTTGGATAATTCCTATTATTAAAACTGATGTTGATTCTGGTTTCGGCATCTCTCCCAGGAATTGGTTAGATTGGATGAAAAACATAATGTTTCAGAGACTGAAAGAACTGGAATTCTAGTCAGGACTATTAACTCTCTGAATGCTCTTCGTGAAGTAATTGCCAAGGGTCTTGAAAGTGGCCTCCGAAATGATGCTCCGGATGCTTCAATAGCTATGCGTCAGAAGGTATGAATTGCTTAAATGTACCAACACTAAAGTTGTCATTGATTCCTGTTACTTGAATCATCCAATACTTCCAACTTGTCATTGTGCAGTGGCGTCTCTGCGAAATCGGGCTTGAAGACTATGCATTTGTTCTTTTGAGCAGGTATACTCTGAATACCCTATATGTATGGAAGGAACATATGGGTGCATTGCAGGGGAAGGACATTGGTTCAATTCGAATTATATTTTCCCTTTTTCCTGACAGTAAAAGATTTTTAAAAAGTAAAGTTGAGGATAGGTTGATCAATTAAACATAACAGTATTTTATTGTCTTGATGGATTCTCTTTTTCATTTTAGCAGCAGTTGCATATGGTTATATGCTTACCATTTATTATTATTACAATCTTTTTTTGTCCCGATCTAAGAAATTTTCTTCGAAATATAGGTTTGTGAATGCAGTTGAAGCTCTAGGCGGAGCTGATTGGCTTGCAGAGAATGTAACAGTGAAAAACGTTAGTTCTTGGAATGATCCAATTGGAGCACTTACAGTTGGAATCCAACAGCTAGGTATATCTGGTTGGAAGCCCGAGGAATGCAAAGCTGTTGGAAATGAACTTTTGTCATGGAAAGAAAGGGGTATTTCAGAAATTGAAGGTATCTTATTGTCATCAATGATTTATCATGCATGCAATAAAGAATGCATCAGCAATCCTGAAAATTCTTGGGCTTATCCTAACTGAAGGCAGCGAAGATGGTAAGACTATATGGGCATTAAGACTAAAAGCGACTCTTGATAGAAGTCGAAGGTTAACTGAGGAGTATTCCGAGACACTTCTCCAAATATTCCCTGAAAAAGTACAGGTATAACAGTTTTTTGGAAAATAAATTATTCCCTCCGTTTTAATTTGCTCGTTTTACTTTCCTTTTTAGTCCGTTTAAAAAAGAATGATTCTTTCCTTTTTTGGCAACTCTTTAATCCTAACTTTCCACAAGATTAAAGGCATTTTGATATCTTTAGCTTAAGACCACAAGATTCAAAAGTCTTCTTTACTTTCTTTTAACTTTGTGTCAAGTCAAAGTCAAACAAACAAATTGAAACGTAGGGAGCACTTCAGAACACAGTAGTGGCTTCTAAGCTTTCAATTTTTCTCATGGTACCGGTTTAGCTATTATTTGCAGTTCTTGTGTTTATTATTCACTAGTTTGGAATTATTATTTTTAAAAACTCCATTATATGTGGCATGCCTGTAAGCTATCCAAATTGGACAGTTACATTTGGACCACATGATGATATGGATTAGCTAAGTCAGTTGGAAAGAAATTGGTTTTCCTATATCAGCCCTTATTTTATTCAGTGTCATTGACATGCTTGTTAGTTAAGATATAAATTGGGATTTGAACTGAGTTTATGTTCTTGCAGATTTTAGGAAGATCTTTGGGGATTCCTGAAAATACTGTCAGAACATTCACTGAAGCTGAAATTCGAGCAGGGTATGATTGGACAAATATTTTATTGTTCTGAATAGAGAGTTGCTCCAATCTTTTTCTTCTTATTTCTCTGTCTGATAGAAGATGTTACTATAAGTTAACAAAGTGCCTAACTTTGTAAAATACATGCAATTTGTAGTGTGGTTTTTCAGGTTTCGAAGCTTGCTACACTACTTTTGAAGGCTGTTAGAAGGACAATTGGGTCTTCGGGATGGGATGTTCTCGTTCCAGGAGATGCTTTTGGAGAGCTAATACAGGTGAATATTATATTGTCAATCTCTTATTCCAGCAATTTATTTATATATTTAGAGCTCTAGCTGGTATTTGCACAACAATTGGTTAATTTGCTCGAAATGCGAGCTCGAGCTAGCCCAGACACCAGGGTTATCAAAAAGATTTGGTTTATTTACTAGAAGTTGGATTTTTTGTCGCAAAAGAGTCTAGAAGAATTCATTCTGATCAAGCAATGAAGCACTTGGGTTTATCTGAATGCTTGCGGTGTAATTTCTTCTATCCAGTTCAGTACTAGTTCTATGGTTTGACCTTAACTCTATGTTGTGAATTGCATCTTCTCTTTTTGAAATTTTATCCAAGGTAAAACGAGTTTAATGCTGATATGTTGGCTGATTACTCACATTTCAGGTGGATAGAATTATCCCCGGGACTCTACCATCATCGGCAACAGGACCTGTTATTCTTGTAGTCAACAAAGCTGATGGAGATGAAGAGGTTGCTAGCACTTCTCATCTCTATGTTGCTTCTGCAGAATCCTAAGCATATTAGAAACTTATGTATTGCTCGGAGGAAGATACTGAATGGCGTTGTTGACCATCTTGCAGGTGACTGCAGCAGGGAGTAACATATCTGGAGTTGTACTTCTACAGGAGCTACCACATTTATCTCATCTAGGTGTTAGGGCCCGGCAGGTGAGTTCCAAATTTTGGCTCCATGTCCAAAAGTTAATTATAGTGTCTTGTTTTTGTTATCTATCGCGGATTAGGATAGGTTAGTAGGTAGTGGAGTGTTTTTCTTACTTTATTCGGTTTAGGCTTGGTGGTGTCTGTCATAGTATTAGCCTTATTCTTGTAGTGTCTTGCTTTTGATATGATCTATCATCATCTGTTGTATATCGTGTTTCAGTTATCGCATTATTTTTGTTGTTATTATTTCCTTATTAGTTACTGTCTTCTTCACTGTCGTTTTTACTTTGCATACCTACTTTGATTTGCTGAGGGTCCTTAGGAAACAACCTCTCTAACTCCACAAGGTAGGGGTAAGGTCTAAGGTCTGTATGCATTCTACCCTCCCTAGACCCCACTTGTGGGATTCTACTGGGTATGTTGTTGTCCAAAAGTTAATTATAGGCTTTTCTTTTATATGAGTGTTAGGTATAGAAGTGTTACATACTTTTGATTGCAGGAAAAGGTAGTTTTTGTGACCTGCGACGACGATGACAAAGTTTCTGATGTAAGACAACTACTAGGAAAATATGTGAGGTTATATTCTTCAAACCTTTTAACTCAGTGATGATTATAATACATTAGTAGTTTCTTTATTTTGTCCTTAATTTTCTTTGGTTTTCCCCTTTGTTTTTCAGGTTAGAAGCATCATCAACTGGTGTAAAGTTAACTGCTTCTACATCAGAGAAGACGGGTGGTGTTTCTCCAAAACTTCCTTCAAGTAATGCTTCTCCTGCAGGTGCAACCTCATCAGATAGTAGTGCATCCTCAATTGCCGTCAAATCATCTCAAGTTAAAGAGGTAAATAATTGATTCCGTGCAAATAACCTTTTTGTGCAAATATGTTCCACCCCTCTTTTCTCGCTTTGCTTTCTCTTTGTTCTTTCTTTTTCTATCATTTGCTTATCGAGCTGCCAAAGTTCTACTTGCAGGTTGGAACTACCAGAGGTGTTATTCCTCTTGTTGATGCAGATATACAAACCTCTGGTGCAAAAGCTGCTTCTTGTGCTCAATTAGCTTCACTGGCCACTTCTTCTACTAAAGGTAGTCTTGGTTCTTTGCAGGACAACCCTCTCTTAATATCATCCATACTTATTATTTTCTTCTTAGTTTCTGTAGCTAAAATGTCAGTTCTGCTTAACGAACCCCCAATGATTTATTTAAAAATGAACGTTCCATGTATTTTTTTGCTCCCATTCTATTTTGATTTTTTTCCTTTTTCCAGTTGAAAATTTGGTCCCTTGCATTTCCTATGCTTGTTATACATAGTTAAATTTCGATGTTGGCCAACATTGATTGGTACTTTTTTTTTGTGTGTTTAGCTTATCATAGTATGATGGATAACTGATGGATGCCATTGGTGCAATATATGTCTTTGCCTTTTTTTTTAATTTTTGGTCTGATGATCTATCTGATTGCAGTTTATAGTGACCAGGGTGCACCAGCATCATTTAACGTTCCTGCTGGAGCAGTTATTCCATTTGGTTCCATGGAAACGGCATTGGAAATGAACAAGTTAATGGAGACCTTCACATTGCTTGTCGAACAGATAGAAACAGCTGAAATTGATGGCGGTGAACTTGATAAACATTGTGAGGATCTCCAGAAGTTAATATCTTCTCTATTGCCTGGACAAGATGTCATTGAAAGCTTGGGACAAGTATTTCCCGGTAATGCACGTTTAATAGTGCGTTCAAGTGCTAATGTCGAGGACTTGGCGGGGATGTCAGCAGCCGGACTTTATGATTCAATTCCTAATGTTAGCCCTTCAGATCCGATAAGGTTTGGACATGCTGTAGCCCGTGTTTGGGCCTCGTTGTATACTAGAAGAGCTGTACTGAGCCGCAGAGCAGCTGGTGTGTCTCAGAAAGATGCTACGATGGCCGTGCTAGTGCAAGAAATGCTTTCACCAGATTTATCTTTTGTCCTCCACACACTGAGCCCAACGGACAACAATCATAACTTCATTGAGGCTGAAATTGCACCTGGACTTGGTGAAACACTCGCTTCAGGAACAAGGGGTACACCGTGGCGTCTATCTAGTGGTAAATTTGACGACACAGTGCGCACACTGGCATTCGCCAACTTTAGTGAGGAGATGGTTGTAGGTGGCAATTCCCCTGCTGACGGAGAAGTTATTCTCTTGACTGTCGATTATAGCAAGAAGCCTTTAACAATCGACCCCATTTTCAGACGTCAGCTTGGTCAGAGGGTTGGCGCTGTTGGTTTCTACCTAGAACGCAAGTTTGGTTCTCCTCAAGATGTCGAAGGATGTTTGGTTGGTAACGAGATTTTCATCGTGCAATCGCGACCTCAACCCCAGTGAGATCTCGATTTTGCACTGAACTTCTTCACAATAGTGTTTGTATAATTCAGCATCTCTCTGAGGTGTACATAGTTGATTAAATAAGCCTATACTAGTCCTATACAAGTAAAGGGGCAGCTTGGTGCATTAAACTCTTGTTATGTGCGAGGTCCGGAGAGGAGTCGGATCACAATAGTCTATTGTACAAGTCTTATCTTGCATTTCTGTCAGAGGTTGTTTCCACAAGTAACTTATGAATAAATATTCTCTCCCAGATTGTACAATCTGCTGTACTGGCTGAGATCATACTTTCATATTATTATAGACATTAATAAAGTTCAATCACATAGCTGCTTTGAATATTTCCACTGAAATTAATGATATCAATGGTCTCTGTTACCTTTTCAACACTTTTAGAGGTTTTTCTTTTGCTTGGATTTTTCATCTCAGCAGCTTCTTATATTATTTCGAGAAATTAACATAAATAGTCGTTCACCCAAAAAAAATCCGCCAGATGTATGATATATGTATATATTGGATAGAGACTGTAAATATTTTTGACCGAACAACCAACTATACAACTCCCTTCCCCTATAGTGAATGGAAGACTATAGTTTTATTGATCAAGACCACTTGTATTTTATGTGGCACTTTTGCCTTTTCAGTTTGTTTCAAGAAGAAAGATACATTTCTATATTTGAAGATTACTTCTTGTTTTAACCTTCTTGACATGCTTTTACTGTCACAAAACATCATGACAAGTTTAAGACCATAAGATCAAAAATGCACTCCTGATAGGTGCAAGAAGTCCGTCTTTCGTAGAGAAGTTCAAAAATATACTGATGATAGATGCAAGAAGTCCGTCTTTCTTTCGTAAACTATATGGACTATCAAATACCATCACTTTGGATCCTTACATCATACTATATTCACTTTATGATTTCAATTGGTCATCTTTGTATGTCAAAAAATAGTACTTAACTATTTTTAGCAATTAAAGTGAAATTAATATTGTTATTTCCATCTCTAGGATATGGCTTTTTAACAAAAACAGAAAAATATCTGGAAAAGTGAGAAGAAGTCCCTCACCTCTTTGCTACTCCCTCCGTCCACTATTAATTGTCATACTTTCTATTTTTAGAGTCAAACTATAAAAACTTTGACTAACATTTTAAGATATATTTTTTCATCATATTGATATGTAAAAAATTGCAATGTATAGTACTTTTCGTATAGTTTTTGAATATCTAAATTTTTTGTTTAAAAAATCGAATTAATGTCTAATTTAACTTTGAAAATAAGTCAAATTGACTTTCGAAAAGCGCAACATGACAAATAAAAGTGGACGGAGGGAGTATATAAATAGTTAATTTAACTTGAAAAAGCTGAAAAGCCAATGTTTCTTTTTAGATTTTCCACAAATTAATTTACTTTAATCAATAAAGCAAATGCATCTCCATAAGTAAGTAGGGTAAGTAGCTTTTCTTTTTTGTTATTCCAAAGAGCTAAACTTGAGCAACTTATCCACTAGTAAATATTCCAAATTACATGTATGAAATGAGGAGGTCACGGTTCGAGCTGTGGAAACAACCTCTAACAGAAATGTGTATAATTCGTTTAGTTCGGTCTTTTCTTGGACCCTGCACATAATGAGAGTTTAGTGCACTGTACCATAATTATAAAACTAATTTGTACATCCATCACAATATAAAAGTGATGGATATATACTTGCAGTGTTGTTCACTATATATATGACAAAACAAGAACTTGGAATCCCAAGAAAAGATAGAATTAAAATGCAGAGGGACTTGAGTGACAAAGCAAGTCGAAGATCAGAAGCTTACAGAGCGACATCTGGAGGGAGGTCTCTAGAAATTTTACGCGAGTTTTGGAGAGAAGAAGGTGTTGCCTCAATGGATAATCGGGGTGATACCATTCTTCACTTTCTAGCAATCCATGGTAACTTGGCGGGTTTCGAAATTCTTGATCCTGATTTGAGCATTAAAGATTTGGAAACTAGGAATAGTAATGGAGATACACCATTGCATGAAGCTGCTAAATGTGGTAAAAAGGATGTGGTGGAGATGATTTTGAAGAAGGAGGAGGACTTAGTTTTTGTGCGGAACAACTTAGGTGAGTTAGGGGGCGGAGTTGGAAGCCCAGTTACGGGCCGGGTTCTTCCAGACAGACTGAGTAACTTTTGCTCAAATACTCATTCTAAAACGCAACACATAAAGTTGAAATTCTGGCTCGGCATTTGCAGGTGAGACACCACTTTACGTAGCCGCGGCAAGTGGAGAGAAAGATGTATTTACTCTTCTGGCAAATTGTGATTTTAGTGAGGTAACTATGAAGAGGAATGATGGTAAAACTGTTCTTCATGCAACAGTAGCCCATGATTGTTATGGTAAGTTTTATATTGATAAGCGAATGAGCGGATTGAATTAAATTTGAAATTTGTTAACTTTAATTATATTGTTGCTATGTTCCACCAGTACATGTACCTAGTAACTTTATCCATCGATTGACTCGCTAATTATTATTTTGTTTCGTCTGAAGCAGATCTAGCAATGTATATTGTGAATCAATATCCTGAACTTGTTAACCAACGTGATAATGAGAAAATGAGTGCTTTGAATGTGTTGGCTACAAAGCAATTATCATTCAAAAGTGGATCTGATTATTTGTTTGAAGAAATTGGGAAGACACCTTCTGTTCCTGTTCAGATGATTGAAACTATCATCTATTCTTGTAAGCTCACATTTAATATTCCTCTACTTGTCTCGTTATACTTTAAGGTCATTCATATTCTTATTAATAGTTAATCGCATCGTATTTCCACGTGTCAAAATGCTTCAGGAAAAAATAGTCCAAATTTATTTTCTCTAATTTTGACTATGTTTATTACCTACATTTAATTTACTATTTGATGGAGCAGGTATTCCTCCTTTGTATACACAAGCTAGCACCAAAATTGTCAGCAGAGGAAGGTCTTTATTCACCAGTTTTCTGTTAGGTATATGCTCCTCCATTTAATCATCCATTATATGATTGATATTAAAAATTGAATGTACCACTTTTACATTTGCTAAAATAGTATATATTAAATGCCATGTATAGATCTTGATAGTGTAAAAATTATACACGTAACTCTCCATTACAAAAACGGAGTTTGTAATTTTGAAAATAAGACATGTCACAGTAATATGTAAAGGTCATGACTTGATAGTGTAAAAATTCTATAGAGTGTCTGTAGATATTAGTCAAACTCTTAATGCCCTTCTTTCTCACTATTATATTTTTTGTATTTTTAGGTAATTTCTGGTTACAAGTCATTGATGAAGCAAAGCAAAACCATGTTCTTGCTCTAATATTAGCAAAAATGTTGCTGGAAAATTATGATTGGAGCTATAGTACGGACCACATTGAGCCAAATCCACTAATACAAGCATCAAATCTCAAAATCAATGAGTTGTTGAAATTTTGGAAATTTACCCTGAAGTTGTTGAGACATTGGATGAAAAAAAGAGGAATATATTGCATATAGCAGTGGAACATAAGAATAGATTTTTGTTTGATTATTTGGTCCAAAAAGTGGCTCATATAGAAAGGATGTTGGCTGATATTGATGAAGATGGGAATACAATATTGCATTATGCAGCAAATGTTGGATCACCATTTAGGACATCAAGTTCAGAGCATTTTGAGGAAGTGTGGTGTGTGTTGTCTGTGTTCATGATGATGTGGGGGATTCTTTGGTTTAAGGTACTTTTTCTCTTTTCTTAACTATTTTGTGTGCAAATTTTATGTTGTGCTAGGGATTGATCTCCTTGACGTGGTGTGAGTTTGCTCATATTGTTGGTTTCATGTTTAGGCTGACAGTCAACGTAAAACTATAACTAATTTGAGTGTTCAACCATGAAGTTTTGTCTTCTGATGTCATGCCTGGCCTAACTAAAATTCGTCTTTTGTCTCGCGAGGACCTTGTCCAATGAATCTAGGCGGGTGGTTGGCACTTTTGCTCCTATTTTGTGCTGGTCTTTTTCGCGGGGCATAAGTTTACATTTTCACATCTTATAAGTTATGTCCCCGCATCCTTAAAGAACTTATGCCCTACTAGGCATCAGTTCGATTGAAGAACTTGTGCCCTACTAGGCATAAGTTCGATTGCTAAGGGCAAAGATTAACGACCAACCCATTTGAAGGGCAAAAGTATAGTTTTTTCTATCTACCCGACTCGAACCACCCTATCAAGGAGCGACAACACCTACGATACAATGTCAGTTAGCTAGCAGCTATTGTAGGCAAACTCTATATATAGAAGTCTAGTACTACTCCAATTACCTTCAAAATCAACCAGTCAAGCTCTGAATTACTAGACCAAGTGGGAGATTGTTAGAATAGGACTTCACACACAACATTTTATGTTACATAGTAAGTAACACACCTTGTAAAGTATGAACTATTATGTAATTTCTAATTTAATGATGAACTATTATTGTATTGAGAAGATGACGATTTTTATCTTTTGCAGCACGTAAAATACCACGTACATCCACGCCTATGGGACGTTAAAAACTCCAAGGGTGCAACAGCAGAAGAACTATTCGAAAAAAACCATCTACAAATACGAAAAGAAGCAGAGGACGCGATTAGAAACCTCGCGAATTCAGCTCTTATACTTGCTACTCTCCTCTGCACAGTCAATTTCGCCGCGATTTTCACAGTTCCTGGAGGATTTGATCAGAAAACTGGCCTACCAATTCTCCTCCAAAATTTGAAACATGAACTATGGATGTTGATATTTTACTTAGGTGCAGCACTTATAAGTTCAGTAGTCACAATTGGTACATTGTTATCATTTATTCTTTGCAAATTTCATAGTGATGATTTTTATATTGCTTTGCCTATAAGGGTCATAATTGCTATGGTTTCAGTATTTTATGCCACAACATTTTCAGTTTTGGCATGTGTGCAGACACTTAATCTTGATAATATCTTTTTGAACAAAGATGTATGGTGGCTAATTATAGTTATGGTAGTTGTTGGATTTATTATGACCCTTATTTATATAGATTTAGCATTTCCAATTTTTGATTATTTGTATTATTTTGTTTCTTATTCATTTATATCAAAAAAGAGAAGGAGTTGTGTAAGTTGAAGGTTTTGATTTAGCCATGTATATTTCATGCAACTATGTTGTAAGTTTTTTATTATTTGAATTAATGAGAAATGAGAAGGTTGAATTATTGCTATCACACTTTTTCTCTGAGTCAAATTGAGTGGTGCAACAATATTAAAAGAAGTGAACTGGATAATTGTCATAATTATAGCAGTTCACAAAATCTAATGAAAAATATAAAGGGTTCGGAGTTCGGGGTTGAAAGTATCCGAAATGCCTGCTAACATGTGGTTAGCCGACAATTAACTATTTGGCTAATTATAGACATGATTAGTTAAGTTGGGAAAATAAACAATTTTGAAAGTAGCAATCTCAAGGGGAAAGGGAATTAAGAAAATGGCCACTTACTTAATTTTGGAAAAATTAATTAGAAAAAATTAATTGAATTGTGACAACCTCAAAACTAAATATATTTTTTTTATTTACAAAACTAGATTTTTAATTACAAGCATGACAAAATATTATTTTTTTATTTTCCTTTTCTTGGGGGAGGCTTTATGTGCTTAAATTTATGGGATTTCAATTTAAAACTATACGTTTTTATAGCTATTTTCTTGGATTAGTGGGACTCAATTTATTTTGTTTACCTTTTGAATTATTAATCAAGAGTTGGATACTTTTTTTATATTTTTTTTCCTCTTTCTCTTATTTTCCTTTTCAAGAAAAACCATTTAATTGGTATCGGTAGTTCATAGGATGAAAAATGTATTCTTTTATAACTTCTTCTTGTCAACAAATCTTACCGACGTCAACAATCTCATTGTTTGTTCAAGATCAAGCTTGAAATGATTGTTTTGTTTTTTTTTTGTCTTCCACCAGTAAATCTGAAAGAGGTCAACCATCTGGTAGTGAAATTTCTTAAGTTGTTATTATTATACGTCAAAAGAAAGAATCCGATTTTGATGTAAACTTTATCATTGTCACACTCAAATCATCAAAAAGAAAGAGTGCAATTATGGAATATCATTTTGATAGCGATTTTGAAGATGAGATTTCAATTTAAAAAGATCCGATTGAAGGTGTCCAAAAAAAATCTAAAGGATCCGACTATATAAAATGTGTTTTTGAATATGTTTTGGATATATAGTTGGATAACTATTTAATTTGGTATTTGATACCTTTTCTTGTAGTTTTGTGCTTTATTGATAAATTATTTTCAAGTTTGACAAAATTATTGTGTTTTGATGCATCATTATCATTGTAGAAGTAATATCTTAGGTACTTGATTTCTGTTAGTACTATTGTGTTTCATAGTGATCCTCTTAGTGAAGGACTAAAGTACCTACCATACACCATAAATACCATATAATATATACCAACTTTTTAAAAAATAAATACTGCCATTTATAAAACATTAATGTATTATACCATAAATCATACTAACTTGGTATTATATAATTTATTTAGTAACTTGGGTATCATATAATGTACCAACATATTTAACATGAAATCATATATCATATATATTTAACATGAAATCATATATTATTTATTGGAATAAATATTTTCTACACATCATTAATTGATTTACATCGTGGTTATCCAAAATTATCCTTTTTAAACCTTAACGATACCATCTAATATGCCAACACTATTGGAATACATAAAAATAAAATTAACAATTATTTAAAATAGACATTATTCTGAAAAATTCTGAAGAAAAAAATGGTTGTTCAAAATAATTAAAATTCTGAAAAATTCTGAAAAATTCGATTGTTAAGCCTTTTTTCAAAATTAACTATGGTAAAAAAAAAATATTAACTTAATGATTGATATATTTTCAAGTAAGAGATATTTGTGGTAGATAAATAACAATCTTATGTTTTTTTCTGAAATGCCGAATTTTTTTTTCCATTTTATGTAAAAATTCTATTGCTATAGTAGTTAAAAGTCAAAATATTGTTATATAGGAGTTATTTTAGATACTTAAATTGTATAGTTAGTTTTTTCACCCAAAAAACAAGTATGCAACTGATGACAAGCAAATATCATAAAACATAAAACAACTGATTCTCTTTGGGCCTAAGGCTCAATTTTCACCTGTCCTAAACTAACAAATAATAATCAAAATAAATGGGCCAAATAATTACGAAAACACAAAGCTGAAATTTTGGGGCTCTTTAACCCCCCTTTTCAATGCAATTTACAGACTATACGGCTGATGTATATTACCGTATATTGAGCGTATCCAGCCCTTTAACTCGCTCCGAACACTTGTATTTCAGCTTCCCGGGACTTGTTCGTCGACTCCATGGCTGGCCGTCTCGGGAGGACAGGATTTAAGCCTTTATGGCTCTCTCAAAATGCTGAGAAAGGAAATAAGATTTCACATACAACATAGAAAAAAAAAGAAATATATTAGCGTAATGCAAAATTCGTTCAACGAAAATTAACATCAATTTGCAGCACACAGTACTAAGCATTATATGACTTATGCTCACTTTTTTACCAATCTCAACAGTGGCTTTGCAAACATTTAAACAACTTGTATAATAAATGCATTAAAGGAGTCAACAATTAAACTAATTCATGACAAATGTTACGGACCAAACCCATTAATCAAGAAATCTGGAAACAAAAACTCATGCTAAGCTGGTGCTCCATTAACAGAAAGGGGACCCTTCTTAAATCAAAAACTTAGAACTAAGATAACAAGATGATAATCAGTATTGAAGCTACACTCGTGCTAACAAGAATCTCTTTACGCATTCATGAAAAAACAACCAGTTAACCAGAATGAATCCTAGCAACATATATAATCGCCAAGCACTAAACGAGTCTAACAATTTCATACTACGAGATGATCCCAAATGATGAAACAGAGGTTTTAAATTTCCCAAGATGCAAGTAAATTTCAACAACCAGATGCTTAAATCGAACAACCAATAGAGTTATTTCAACAAGGCAAAGTAAAGACATGAAAGCATTACACCAACTTCCAAAGATGATCCCAAAGAGAAGTAGTAGACTCTCCCAACCCCATAATTTCCAACACCAAGTAATCAAAAACAAACTCACCATCTCTCCTTGAACTTATGAAAGTCAGATTTTGGCTCAGGCATTTCGTCCCTTGGTTCATTATTTTCCACCATTTATCACACTAGTGTTATTCTAAAAAAAATACAGATAACACTAGCAGAAAACAAAGCAGGCAGGCCACACTGGAGAAGCAAGAGCATTCAATGTGCTTAAACATGGAATACAACATATTAAACAAACTCCGAACCCGGTAACACGAATAAAATCTAGTATTTAGAGACCATAGAGAAAACGAGATGAGGATGAGGCTGTTACCTGCAGCGAGAACTCTAGAAATCGATTTCCAAACCAGCAGACTCAGCTCCTAACTTTTGGATATCTATCCTTCTCTGTATATTTTCTGCCTCTCCAACGTCGCTTTATATAGGAGGAGATAGAGCAGAATTCGTATGAAATTCGAATTGATTGAAAGCTGGAATTTGTAACGGAAAAGAGAGGAGAGTCGTCCGATTCCTTGGTGATGCAAGATTGGGACACCTGGAAAATTCTACAACGGTCCTTGTACGGAGATGGTTCGCGATTCGGGTCACGTTGTGCTGGATTCTCGGGTGAAGAAGAAACATGCGAAGGGGTTTCTTTGGTATTATGGAGTGGGCTGCTCAATTGTTTTGTTAATTTAATTGGAATGAAGGAAATTGGGCCAAATAAAAATTGGTTAAGAGATCGCCTCATGAATTTCAATTGTAGCCATATTGAAATAATATAAATTAATTAATCTTAACAAAATCAAATAATTAACTTAATTATAAATTAATAACTCAAAAATATAACTATTAACTAACTAAACCAATTAACCAACTATTTAAGTAAAATTAAAATCTTTTAACACGATTTTCGAATATTTGTAAAATGTATATAATTATCTAAAACATATATATTATTTAAAAAATTATAAAAAGTGACAAAACTATTTAAAATAACTTGCAAACTATTTTTGAAACTTTATAAAATTAATTATTTTAAATCGTTTAGAATTGAAGAAGCTCGATGATTAATCTATATTGTGGAGGTCCAAAATTAGGTGTCAACAATAGCTATAACATATTCAATAAGGGAGGTCTGGAGGATAAAATGTATGTAAATCCTTATGGAGTTGAGAAGCTATTTTTGATAGATCCTTGGCTGAAAAGAGAAGTTCGTCGAAGAATGATTGTAAGAAGAAAAAAATGACACCAAAATATCAAGATACAAAGCAAAATGAAGCAAGTAAAACATATTGAAGAATAAGAAACTACGTGATTACAAAATACTACTATCAACTATGTAGTAATTAATAAGGAAAAGAGGATATGGAGCTAGCCCCTGCCTCTCCCACCTAACAGGAGACCACACTCGGTTAGCTATTTACAAACTTTCTACATTAATTCTCGACCTCCATACCTTCCTATCTAGGGTCATGTTCTTAGTAAGATGAAGTTATTCAAACAACAATTATTTATCAAAATAGTACCCTATATGTTTGGCAAGAAAAGTGAAACTATACAGTGTAGAATTTTTCATTCCTTGGATATGAAGTAATAATAAGAATCATCATGGACAAAAATAAAGGAATATAAAGAATAAAGTTGTTATTAAGTAGTACTATTGTTTTTGTAAAATTTCCACAAAGAAATATAATTTAAATCAGAAAGCAATCAAAGACAAGTGAGTGTATATAGCTTTTTTCTTTTTGTTATTCCAATTAGTAACCAAACCTTAAGAACTTTTGCTAAAGAAAATCTCATTCATCACAACATATATTCAAAAGAACACAAAAATTACCAAAAACAAAGACAGCAAAATGCAGAACAGCTTCAGTACTAAAGCAAGATGTAGATCAGCAGCTTACAAAGCTGCATCATCATCAGGAGTACTGCAATCTCTCCATGCTTTACGCGATTTTTGGAAAGAAGAAGGTGTCTCCCCGATTGATAATCGGGGTGACACCATCCTTCACTTTCTTGCTGTTAATGGCAATGTGGCTGGTTTTGAAATTCTTGTACCTAATTTGAGTGTTAAAGATCTCGAAACTAGAAACAATAGTGGAGATACACCGTTGCACGAAGCTGCTAGATTTGGTAATGTTGAAATGTGTGATCGTCTTATCTGAAAGCTTAAACTTTCAAAGAGAACACTATTATTTACTTAGTTACACGTGCAAACCTGATTCTTTTTTATCAGTCAAGCACGCTTGAATCTAGGACCTCTGCCTGCTCTGATAGACTAGTATTTACTTAATTATGTTTTCAACGACAGGTAAAAAAGATATGGTGGAAAGGATTTTGAGAGTTGAGAAGGACTTAGTTTATGTGCAAAACAATTTAGGAGAGACACCACTTTATGTTGCAGCTGCAAGTGGGGAGAAAGATGTATTTACTATTTTGGCAAATTGTGATTTCAGTAAGCTCACAATGAAGAGGAATGATGGTAAAACTGTCCTTCATGCAACAGTATTCCATGATTGTTATGGTAAGTTTTACATTGGACTTACGGTACTCGGGCCCTGACTAATTCAGATTCGCGCCATGTATGGTCAATTAAACGGGCAAGCATTATCTCTTCATATGGTTTTTGTCAATACTCATCAGCTTAAACTAGACAGTAATTTTTTTGTTTAATGTCATGCAGAACTAGCAATAGATATAGTGAATTTGTATCCTGAACTTGTTAATGATCGCGATAATGATAGTATTACTGCTTTGGATATGTTGGCTACAAAAAGATTGTCATTCAGGAGTGGATCCAACTACCTATTTGCAGAAATAGGCAAAACACCTTCTGTTCCTGTTCAAATGGTTGAAACCATCATCTATTCTTGTAAGTTTTACTTAATTTAGTATACTAATTAAAGTCACAAAAACATGTCTGTCACATTAAAGTAACTGAATTTCACCCTCTTATGTCTTAGCAGGTATTCCACCGCGATATAAAGAATCAAAACTTAGTGATAACCAGACACAAGCTGGGACTAAGGTTGTCTGCGTTGAGAGGTTGTCGTTTACCAAGTCTCTATTAGGTACCACTCCCTATTACTTTACAAGTTACATGTTCAATTGGTCGAAATGAATTTTTAGATTGTATTTTTGTTTCTCTAGGTAATTCCTGGTTACAAGCTATTGATGAAGCAAAGCAAAAGCATATCCTTGCACTAATATTAGCAAAAATGTTGCTAGAAAAATGTGATTGGAGTTATAGTAGTACTGATCACATTGTGTCAAATCCACTAATACAAGCATCAAAACATAAAATTGATGAGTTAGTGGTGGAAATTTTGCAAAAATACCCTGAAGTTGTGGAGACATTGGATGAAAAAAAGAGGAACATATTGCATATAGCAGCAGAACATAAAAACAGATTTTTGTTTGATTATTTGCTCAAAAAAGTGGCTAGTCAAAACAGGATGTTGGCTGATATTGATGAAAATGGGAATACAATTTTGCATTATGCAGCAAATGTTGGGACACCATTTTTTACATCAACTACTGAGCATATTGAAAGTGTATGGTGTGTGATGTCTGTGTTAATGATGATGTGGGGAGTACTTTGGTTCAAGGTAAGTTTCTTTGACTTTTTTTTTTTTTAATTATTGGTTACGATATGTTTTGAATAGGTCTGATTCATTAAGATCTTGAACGAAATCTTAAAAGTTATTAAGAGGTTTCGTTGTGAAGTGACATTTTACAATCAGTAATTTAACATATCCGTTGTCATCGCCAGTCACCACTATATAGCCACCACATTTACTAGCACCATCGATGACTACCTACATCACCAGGCTACTGCTACCAAGTACCAACCATCTTCACCTCCAGCCACCACCACACAACCACCAGTGTCGATCACCTATACTACCAACAAGCTCAACAACACAACGAATATTGTTGACAACTACCACCTATACTACGAACAATCACCACCACTATCGACCATCTCTGTGTCATCAGCCACCACCATCAACTACCTTCACCGCTAGTATCCACCACCAGCTAGCATCATACAACCATCATCAAACTAAATAGTTTCATAAGGAAAAGTGAAACATGAAAATGAGCTAGGTCTAACTTGGCCAAAAGTCCTAAATTGACTTAAAAAACATACATTTGTTAATTTTCCACTTGATGAAACTCCAACAAAATACACAATCAATCATGTCTTGATAATTTCTTACTTAGATTTGTTCTTACAGTATATAAAATACAACATGCATCCGCGCCTTTGGGACGTTAAAAACTCAGAAGGCTTAAAAGCAGAAGAGATATTCGAGAAAAATCACTTACACGTACGAAAAGAAGCAGAGACAGCAGTTAGAAATCTATCAAATTCTACACTAGTACTTTCTACTCTCCTTTGTACCATCAACTTTGCCGCGATTTTCACAGTCCCCGGAGGTTTTGAAGAGAGAACTGGCTTACCTATTCTCCTTGACAAAGTTCAACAAGAACTATGGATGTTGATGTTTTACTTAGGTGCAGCACTTTTTAGTTCAGTATTCACTATGGGTACACTTCTATCATTTCTTCTTTGCAAATTTTATAGCAATGATTTCTACATTTCTTTGCCTATAAAGATTATAATTGCTATTATTTCAATTTTTTATGCCACAGCATTTACAATAGTAGCCTGCCTTCAAGCACTTAACCTTGAGAATATATTCTTGAACAAAGATGTTTGGTGGCTTATTATAGCTGTTGTAGCTGTTGGCTTTATTATGACTCTTATTTATGTAGATTTGACATATCCTGTCTTTGATTATATGTATTATTTGGTTTCTTATTCATTTTTTGTGTCCTATAAGAGAGGACATATGTAAGTTGATTGAGTTTATTACTACATTATATACAAAATGTGAGTTATAAATTTCGGTCGCCGAACTTCATCCATTGTAACAATAAAGTCATAAAATTATTATTCTGTATGGATCCATAATCTAGAAAGTTGTAAATAAACAAGATCTTTCTTTCCAGGTGATATGAAAGGAATGTATTGATCGATTCTTTTTGATGAATAGATCCAATCGCAACTTCTAATATGTAATACAAAGGGATCAAATAGGAAAGGATACTCGAAATCATAGAACTAAACTGAAAAAAACAATTGAAAAGGTGGAAAGAACAAAAAATAAATCCATTCATTCCACTAAATTCTTCTGTACAATACTATAACATTTTCCTCCCCCTGTTCGCCATTTCTTGGATAAATTAAACAATATGATATATCATCAAGATATTGGAAGCTGATAAGACTAAATGTAACTGAATAAAAATGATATAAAGAAAAGGACAAGGCTACCCCAGAATATGTACACACAAGAAATTATGATTCATTTAAGAAATCTAATAGAGCAAACTTCACATGCAAACCTATCTTCCCACCTTCTGTAACAAGCTTAGCAGC
This sequence comes from Solanum paucissectum, assembly GCA_029582445.1. Lineage (NCBI taxonomy): Eukaryota > Viridiplantae > Streptophyta > Magnoliopsida > Solanales > Solanaceae > Solanum > Solanum paucissectum. Next base: position 39,723 of record JAJONZ010004029.1, on the reverse strand, counting down.
AGTCACCAACCAATGTCCAGGAGTGTCGTATGGCCCTCGTGCAATCTCAGCCGTATCTACATACTTGAGCAGCTTCGTTGATCGAACTGGTACTGGAGGTCCGTCTGGATATACACCCGAGTTAAGAGCAGCAGGAAGCTGCTTTGGTGCAGCATCTGTCTTTGTTCGCTGAGTGAACGTAAAAGTTGTGCTGAGATTTGTTAAGAAACTTGACCTATGAGTACCCTCTGGTGTAGCTGCCCACTCTGTCTTTCGTATTGTGCAGTTGGGAAGATAGGTGAAAAGTAGACGCAGGTGAAGCACCGTCTTAGGCCACTTCCCTTTGCTGACAAGGTGTGCGCCAGTTACCACAAAGACGCCACTGGTTTCACCCTGCATCCAGCTTGGATCATGCTTAACTACAGATGAGCACACGTTGGAATATCTCGGCCATCTGACGGGATCTAAGAATTGATCGCTAGATTCATAATCATCGGAGCCTCGCCATTGACATGGCTTGCATAAGGTTGGGTTATTAACAGACTTGGATGCCATAATATTTGGTAAACTAGAAAGATGTTGTACATGTATGGCTAACTGGTTGCATTTCTTCCCTTCTAAATACAAGCGCAAACCAATGACGGGTTTTTGACCACTTGTAACCTACATATACGAAGAACATATTGATTAGGTGCCATCATGAACATCAATACCAGTGCATTAGAAGCCATGGCCAGACCAATATCTCATTGGAACGAAGCACGTATAGTTTCAACTTTTATTATTTTTGTAATAAAGCAGCGGTCTTTTTGCTAAGAAAGTAACACCAAAGAAGTACCTGGGTAGGTCTCACACAAAGCTTTGGGCCGAATAAACAGAACTGCAATGCAGGGCAAGATGCCACTTTTCTTTGATGGCTAAGAGGCAGCTCGCAGAACAATGGCGCCCACTGGCTAGGAACTTGAAACTCAAGGAAACACTGTAAATCCTCTAGAGCAGGTTTATCTGAGGATGAAACAAATCGCGGATAACACAACTGTCATCTTTCTTGAACAGAAAAATGAAGAAGAAAAAACTGGCAGATAAGAAAAATACGCCGATTTTATGAAATATGCTAGATACTAAAATTTATTGAGAAAAAAAGTTCCTCACGTTCTTCTGTATGGATAATTATTTCTTGTGCAAGGTAAGTAAATATGCTGAAGAGTTCAAGAGAATGTCAAAGAAAAATGATCACAAGACAAGAAAAAGAAATAGCCTCCGAATATATGCACTATGTAAATTTCAATCGAAATTATTGCCATGTCAGAAGATAGCCTTGTTTTAGTCACAGTAAAATACTGCAGAGTAGATAAAGCCTCAGTGAGTAGAACTACTAGTTTACAAATAAATGGTCAACGATGAAAAGAAATGATAAACACTAGACCCTCATAATGATATGATAGCCAAAAATGTATTCAGCTACATTAACATTCATTAACAAAAATTAGGCCAAAGCAAATTCTTGAAATCTTTAAAATCTCTAATTTGGACTTGCATGACCAAATTTATTAATGTTGTAGGTTAATCTAATTTTGTAGGTTTCTTTTACATTTTGGAACACTATACAAATCCCCAAAACCCAATTAAAACAATATCTGCAACAGTACCGGAAACACGCTATTTATTTTTATATATAAAAGAGAGGCAGTGATGCACCTTTTTATCTGATTATACACTATTAATGGATGGAAAATATGTTTCTCATCTATAAAAGATGACTATGAAATACTTACAGCGTAGATATAAATTTATCGCATGGCTGAGATAACCGCTTCCTGGTATTCCTGTTAGGAGCGAAGTAATCGGTACAAGTCTGAAGAGTATGCCATCAGGGTAAGCAGCCACGGTCTGAAGCCACTTCGAGTGGCTTTGTGCAAACACATCACCACCTCTTTTTGACCAAATTATAGTGAGACCCTGCTCCACATTATTCGTTAATAACTAATCATGTCTAGCACTTCTTCCATTTCAGAACACAAAAAATTAGAGAGTGACTTACATCCTTGCTTGATGTCTCTGTTATGCTAGTAAATTGCATGGTATGCGACTGCAACATGCGATTGAATACCTCGGGGACCTATAGATTTGAAATAGAAATCCATTCAGATATGATTGACCCCACTTATGTGCATAAATATCAGAACATACCCAAACATAAATCAAGTGCCTATTTAAGTGAATGTAAAATGGAATAGTAAGGGTTCATATATTATAGACACCCCCAGCTTGTTTGGGACTGAGGCTCGTCATTGCTTAGCGAGTGTAAAATACCTTCTTTTTACTCTCTTTTGACTTCCACTCAGGCAGAGGACTTGATTCATCAGAAAAGAGACAATCTCCGAGATCATCCAAGTGTGCTTTTAGTTCAGCAGGAGGAACTGTTGAAGATGGTTTCTGCTTAACACAAAGTAGGTCCTGGCCTCCAACACCCATACCCACAATTATGTGTGTCCCATAAGCCTGAATAAATCTGCTTAGAATTGTCAAATTAGAGATCATATGAAATAAGACTACCATATGAAAACACAAATCCATCTCCAAACACTACCATACAGTAGCATACACTCATCCACCAACAACAACATACCCCGTGTAATCCCACAAGTAGGGCGGGGTCTAGGGAGGGTAGAGAGTGTGCGCGAACCTTACCCCTACCTCTACGAGGTAGAGAGGTTGTTTCCGATGGACCCTGATGTTGTGGGATTACACTGGGTATGTTGTTGTTAACTCCTCCAAGATAAGTTAATCATGGAATTTTGTCGATTTTGAAATGACAAACTGAAGATCCTTAAATTAATCAGTACAACAACAATTACACCTATGCTTCAAGAAAGTTGGGGTTGGCTATCCTTGAACGCATCAGTACTTAATCCAAAAACTAAAAGGGATCCACAAATGCATCAGTTAACAGTCTCCTCAAAGGCATTCCAATGCTATCTTAAGAAATGGTGCTTAGCCAGTTAGAACTCACAAACGGCTATTCATCCGATTAAGCAAAGAGAGTACAGAATGGAATGGAGAAGCTACCTGGATAAGGATGCTGGATCCCAATGTGGTGGAACAGCTTTCTTCACTTGGTCATGGAGTACTAATGGGGATGCTGTCAGGTGCAAATAGTACAACGAGACAAAATAACCATCAAACGCCAGATATTTAGCATCTGCTGAATCATTCAACCAGGCTCCACTTAAATCAAAAATGGCATTTAGATAGCCCGATGGAACCTTTCCATGTATTGAGGACTTCTGATTTAGCAATGCTGACATCTGCAATGAAGAATTAGGGAAAATTTGGAGCTAATGAAACGGCCAATAACACGCTTAACAAAAATACAACTCTAAAGATCACTTTGTCAATAATACATAAAAAGATATCATTTATTTGAAATAGACCAAACGAGAAAGTTCATCATATTAAAAAGAATGAGAGGAGTAATCGTTCTAAAACCTTGACAAAACTAATCAGTGAGATGTAACAATTTCACCTAATTTGTATTGGCCATAAAAGAGAAATTAGACCCCAAAAGAGTTATGTAGTTACAACAATACCCGCACCTCAATCCCAAACAAGTTGGAATCAATTATACTATGCATTTTTTAACAATCAATTCACAATGGTCATTAGAACAACTTCTACTTCTCTCTTTTTTTTACCCCAACTAAATCCTTATAGTACCTACCTCCTACCAACACAGGTACCACGTAACTCTTACCACCAAGGCATGAACAAATGTAAAAGAACACCTAATGCCACTTCTCGTCTTTTACCGCTCGTTAAGTCAACTTTATGAGAGGTTAATTTCATCTTAATTTACTAGAACAAAATTCATAAAACTAGTCTAAAAATTTGAACTTCATCAAATACAAACACTAAACTTTAGAACTACATCTAAAAATTTGAACTTTAACTAAAAATTCAATCAAAACTACATGAATCTAAATTATACATACAATCAAACAAAAACAAAAAAAAATAAACCAAGTAAATAATCACTAAAAGGGAGGGTAAAAATGGAAACCTGATTAAATTCGAGAACATCAGACTTGAAACGAATGTGGTCCCCTTTATCACATCGGATATTTTCAGATACATCGGGAATTGTAACGCCGCCGGGGATGACGACGTTCCGTCTATTACTCTCATCCAAAATTACCAATCTACCCCCGTTTGGACATCTTTTTACGAACTTCAACCTGAAATCGCTAGCAAAATCAAACCCACAACCCAAAGCTTCCATAGCCTTAACTTCAATCCTCTTCCTCTCAAATTCTTCACCCATCAGCTCAAAAACGACGTAGTTTTAGTCTTTCTGGTTGGTTTTTTGAGCTGAAAAAGTACCAAAAAATGGAAATTAAGAAATATTCATTTGAGAAATGGGGGTATAAGGTTTGGGGGTAGGTAGGGGGGTTTTGGTCAGAAGTAGATGACGGGAGAAGGAAAGGGAAAGAGAAAAGGTTTGACTTTTGACCAGATGTTTCGTCTGTAAATTGTTGACTCCATTAAACTTGTTACTAAAAAGAAAGAAGGAAGAAGGAAAGCACAACCAAAAAATAAATGAAAATTGAATTGTAGGTGAAAAAGGGTAAAAATGGAATTTCACTTTTCGAATGAAAATTGAAATTGAAAAATCAATTTTTTAATTTTTTTTTTAATCTGTGTTCGATATTTGTGTTTTAGTTCTAGTTAATGTAAAATGTAAAATACAAATTTGTTGGTATAAGAGTTGATTTTTGCACTTTTTGGTTCTTGTTTTAATTCCCTTAATACGATAAAAAATCTACATGCAGACGTCCTATGTTGTACAATATAACAATTTATATTTTTATGTCAATGTTTGCGTCTGCAGAACACTGAGTATTGAGGGATGTAACAAATGTGACGATATTGTGTTGCGCTCAAAGGGGGAAAACGTCATCTTGAAACTGAATATTAATTTAGAATTTTTGAAATATTAATTTAATTTTTTGCCAAAAAACTTAATTTGAAAAAGGTGTTCCTTACCAAGATATTTCATTATTGAAATGGTGATACTTTTGAGATATCAACAAATATTACCCAACATGAAGGTTGCTCTAAATTGAAAAGTTGTTTCTTTTTAGAAATTTCAAAGTTTTAAGAATAATGCAACATGATTAATAGCATGAAATAGTTGACTCTTGCCAAATGCAGAAAGAAAAATCAATTTTGGATCAACTTATTTGTTTTTTTTTCAAAAATTAAATTTCAGAAATAAGTAAGCATATTACAAAAGTACTAAAAATCACAAATGCATAATTTTAAAAAATAAATAAAAGGTGTAATGTAGTTTGAATATGTTAAATGAAGAAATTCATTAAGATGTCATATTAATTAACTATTAGTTAACATCAAATTAAACAAAAAAAAAACATTCCTCACCTACTATACGATACAATAATTAAAATAAAAATATTCATGAACTTGGAGTTGGTAAACTAATTTACAGCTTCAAGCATAAGCATGCATACATGTAGTAGGATAATAATTAAGATTAATAAACTATGAATAGAAGATAATTTGATGTATGCCTAAAAAAGTTTTCAGGTTCAAATTTCAAAACATAAAAGATATTTAGACTGAAATGGTCAATAAATTTCGAATATTAGATGATCAACGATTGATGTAGCTTTAGCAACACAATCAAAAATTCATAATTTTAAAAATCATTGAACTCTAAGCTAAAATTTTGAATTCGTTTTGATATCACGATAGATAATTATAGAATTTTCAAGAATCTATCGATTGCGTGGCGAATAGTAGTGATGTGGGACCTGGAGAGTGGCTGGTGAAGTGTTGACTATTTGTTGGTGAGTCAGCAATCTCCAACTTTGATTTGATTATTCATTTTATTTTATTTATTATTCTTTTCAAATCTTACCTGCTTTCTGCTTTCACTTTAATTAATTAATTACTTAATTTAAATATCATCTTTAATTGAGATATGGATCACTCCATCTAATTTTTTTTAAAATAGGCATATTATCTTTGTCTAGTTCAACTATGAATCAATGAAATCATATTCTAAGAATATTTCCTATGATAACATGTTGGTTACTATTCTAAGTTTTGGAGATATCTGACTTTTATAAATAAAATAAAAAAAGGGGTATAATATTTATTTTTAAATGCTTTAAGTAAGAGCCAGCTCAGCAACATGAAATTTGTTGTGATTTTCTTTATATCTACCCCTTATGATTTATGAAGATATAATAAGGTAGGTGCTTGCAAGTTTCGTAATGATATTTCTGACTTGAGAATAACTATATACAATTAATATACTACATTTGATAAATCAACTATAATTAGAATATATATAGTAGGTACGTGTATATATATATATCAACTAGTTGTGTGATATGATCAAAGAACAAAGAGGGGGGAAACGAGAATGCAAATTGAAATGTGAATAATCTCTAATGACGAGTGTTCTCCTTTTTAATAAGTCTTACACGATAAAATTAAAATTTAAATTAGTCAGATTCTTTGGTATCGATACTAAATGAGACGAGAAGCATGAAATTGTATATTATGAGCTAGATCTAAATAGTAAAAAAAGAAAAAGGCAAAATATAAAAGAGAAAAGTGAATAATCTCTACGATAACAAACACTTTCACCTTTATTAATAGCTTTTTACATAGTGCAAATCAAAATTTTGGAAAATGTACCTTATTATCACGAAATAGATCTAGAGGTTAGCCATTAGATCTCGACTCATTCCATCATCACTATAGAATGTGGTAGGAATTAGGATAGATGAGATGAGAGTTACGTTCTAGCTATCAAATTATATCCTTAACAAAAAAATTCGATTCGAGAGTTCTAGAAATGTATCTGAATTAATCGGATCAGTGAATTACAAATACATATGAAATGATTAAACAGAAAGAAAAAAAACTCATCTAAAATTAACATACTTACCATGAGAAAAACTTGAAGATCACCTCCTCAATCTGCCAAAAGCCTCCCTAATAGAAGATATCACACATAATAATAGGAATATTTAAATAAGAAAAAAAATCATTGAGCATTTATTACTCAACAGATAGAGTCAATGAGAGAAGAATATTGACTAATGACTATATTAATTAACTAATTAATTATGGATTAAGTTTAATTAAATTGGATTCTCTATTCATATAGTTGGTTACGATGTTGAGATAAATTTGTCATTAACAATTCTAGGTTTAGTATTTAATAAATCATTCTAATCTTTGACCATTTATCATCCCTTTCTTATCTGTAAATTTTTCATTTTTTATTTTTTATTTTGATGAAAAATAAATAAAAAGTGGGAAGTTAGTGTAAATGCAAGAGCTCATAATCATATATTGGAAAATTTAGGAGTCATTTGGTAGGTGTATATAGCAAGGAGATCTGATATAATCTCGATATTATATTATTATTTATTATTATTATTATTATTATTATTATTATTATTATTATTATCACATAAGTATATTATACGTGAGTAAGTTAATTATACGGAAAAGTTATATATTAATTTATGATGATAGGGTATATGAAATAATAATAAAAGATTAAATTTGTATTCCATTTAAGAAATAAACACATTTTATAAATTGTTAAACATTATATAAACGAAAATTAAATTGTACATGGTATTCCAATTATAATTTATAAAATTGGGGCATCCAACTTTAATAGGTGTACATCTAGTCAATTTTTCTACGACTATATAGTATTGTATAAAATTTCATGGAATTGTTATTTTCTCGATTGACTCATGACTAATTGTAATTGATATTCGGAATTCTTTTGATATGCTAAGTTGTTGACTATAAGGCAGCAAAGGCCATTCTTAAAAGTGTAGTTTTATTACACGAAAATCCTTATCATGTGAAGAAGAATTCATCTAATTAATATTTAGAAAACGTGATTTTAGGACAAAAGTTACGCTAATTTACGTTACAGTTTGGGCAGAGAAGGAGAGTTCATATAAATTTCTTATCAATAAAACTTTGTTGGAAATTTGACAAAAGGATACTTTAAAAAGTACATTCATCTAGAATTTGGATAAATCCTTTGTAAGAAAAAGAAAAAATATTTGAACTAGTCAACTAATTAACTAGAAAGACAACAAGCTATTTTTCTAACACATTATTGATTATCCTGTAATTCAATTTAGAATCAAGGTCAGAAACCATTTTGTACGTATACTATAGTCAGACCTCTCTATAGCAATCATCCTCTATAATAATATTTCACTATCACAATTATATTTTCGATGAAATCGATCTTTCATATTATATTTTATATATATATATATTATTACATCAATTTGTTATACTAGTAAAAAAAAATATCGAATCAAACAATATTGTTAACAACCAGATTTGACTATAGAATTAAAAAGGTCTACCTGATTTCTGGGTCAAATATAACCTTAATACTTGTCTTTCCAGGTGTAAAGAACACATTGTCATTTAGTACATGCTAGTCGATAAATTGCGCTAACTAAATTTATTCAAAGTAAAACGTTCTTTATCATCAATCAAATAATATTTTTATATTTAGAGCTCGAACTCTACTCCCTTTATTCCCTTCAAATTTCATATCCAGTCAACAACAATCTGACATCGAAGTAAGTAATGTACAAATCCTTATCTCCATTCCTCATTATCATTTGTAAATTGAATTCCTTTATTTTATAACCATTTTATGGTTCATAATGAGTTTCCTCTCATATTCATACTATATACCAATGTCCCTATCCAAAGACTTTTCTTACCTAAATACTTGTCAAAATTCTCTTTGAAGTTTGAAACTTCAAATTTTCTATTAGTAAAAAATCACAACTTCTATCATGATATATCTATATAAACACTAAATACTTTGCCCACAAATAAATTAACAAAAGAAAAAAAATACTCCATCACCATGAAAGAATTAATTTTCATTCCTTTAGCAGGATTAGGCCACATTGTATCAGCCATTAAATTTGCAAAACAAATTGTAAATAAAGATGAAAATTTTTCCATCTCTTTTCTCATCATGAAACTTCCTTTAGACTATGGTGTTCAAAATTTCATTCAATCACTCACTTCTCAACCTCGTTTAAAATTCATTGATATCTCCCTAGACGAAAAAACATCATCTGGATTCCTCAATAACCACGAAACATTCCTCTATGATTTCATCGATGGTCACAAATCACTCGTACGTGAATATGTTCACAACATTTGTAAAACAAGTTCATGTTATGGTTTTATTCTTGACATGTTTTGTACCTCAATGATTGACATAGCTAACGAATTTAATGTCCCTAGTTACATTTACTTTGCTTCAAACGCTTCTTTTCTTGGCTTATGTCTTCATTTCGACACCTTAAGAAATGAACAACATTCAGATACGTCCAGGTACATGAACTCTAACGAGGCATTATCAATCCCAAGTTTTAAAAATCTTTGTCCGACTAAAGTTTTGCCTAAGCATTTGTTAGATTCAAGACTTGCCTCAACTATTTTTTTTGATGGAATTCGTCGATTTAAAGAGACTAAAGGGATTATTGTTAACACTTTTTTCGAGCTTGAATCGTTTTCTCTTCAGGCTCTTTTGGATTCTAAGATGGTTCCAAAAATTTATTCAGTTGGTCCAGTGGTTAGTTTTGAAAAAAGTGGTCATTTTAGAAATAATTCATTGGAGATTGAAAGTATTATTAAGTGGTTAGATGATCAACAGGATTCCTCTGTAGTGTTTTTGTGTTTTGGTAGTATGGGAAGTTTTGAAGCAGAACAGCTCAAAGAAATAGCAACTGCACTAGAACATTGTGGTCACAGGTACTATTAGTTATAATTTTTTGTCACTCTCCCGTTTCAAGTTGCTTGTCTGGTTTACATGCATGTAGCATGGAGTTTTTACGAAAATAGAATCTTGTGGTCGGTATTAAACTAAAGATTGGTAGAATATATCAAAATGTATTTTAATCTTACAGTCTTAAACATGTCATGTGAAAATTTGAAGTTAAAGAGTTGTAAGAAAAATGGAATAAAAGAAAAGTAAAACAAACAAATTTAAACGGAGGGAGTAACATAGTGTGCATACATTTAATGCATGTGGTAAAATAATAAAAAGGTTTCTTTATTATTAACTAGAGATGTTGTGTTCGAGCCTTGTGAATGAACTCTCATAATTTACGACATTTATGATAATGAGGATTCATATCACACTCCAACATTTATGATATTAAGGGTTGTTTTAGTGATATAAGTTTTTTTTTTTTTTTTAATCTTGAAGTGGCTTGTTAATAGATCTCTTTAAGGAAAGTTGTTTTCACCTATAATGTTATCCAACATATACATGTCGTCATTTTTGAAAAATCTGAGCAACATAAATTTTCACGCCTCGAAAACCCATTCCTAATTTTGTTTTATTGTTACTTTCAAACAGGTTCTTGTGGTCTTTGAGAAAATCTCCACCAAAGGGAAAAGTAGATATACCAACAAGTTACAACAACTATGAAGAAGTGTTGCCAAAAGGATTCTTAGAGAGAACAAAAGAAAGAGGAAAAATAATAGGATGGGCACCACAAGTTACAATTTTATCTCATCCATCAATAGGAGGATTTGTGTCCCATTGTGGATGGAATTCAATACTAGAAAGTGTACATTTTGGTGTACCAATTGCAACGTGGCCCCTCTATGCTGAACAACAAATGAATGCATTTTTGTTAGTGAAAGAATTAGGACTTGGTGAAGAGATAAAAATGGACTATGTTGTTGATTTTGAAGGAAAAAATAATCAAGTTGATATAGTAAGTGCTCAAGAAATTGAAAGTGGTTTATTAAAGTTGATGGTAAAAAGTGAAGAGAATGAAGTAAGGAAAAAAATGAAGGAAATGAAGGAGAAGAGTAGAGTAGCTATGGAGGAAGGTGGATCATCTTACAACTCTCTTGGACTTCTTATTAAGGATGTAATCACAAATATTTAATTTTCTTATAATATGAAGAAGCAAAAAGAATGAAAGATATGGTATTTGAGGAGATATGTAGTATTATGGTTATTCTTAATAAATATATGTTTTACTTTTAATATTTCTTCAATGTTTTCACTTTTCATTATAGTTTTTTATTTTGTATTTCTTTCAAATAATTTTCTTGAGATGAAGTCTATACGAAACAATTTTCTTACCTTATAAAGATAAAGTTCGAGTATAATTTACCTTTTCTAAATCTCACTTAAAAACTATACTTATATTATTATTATTATTGTCGATTCAAATAGAGTAAAGAACATTTGTATTTAACTAAACTATTATTCCATCCATCTCATATTAGATGTGCATTTTCTATTTTACACGGTAATTAAGAATTCATTAGTATATTAATCAACTTTACTGTTTTACCCTTTGTTTATATTAATTACTCTCTTGAAAAACTTTAAATCTTTAAAAAAAAATTAAACTTTCAAAAGCCATATTAATTATAGTGTAAAATAGAAAAAAATATTATTTCTATCTTGATTTTGTAAGTGATGAACTAATATGAAAAAAATATAATTTTTAATAAAATACCTATCTAATATGAGATCGAGAGAATAGCTTTAAGAATTAACAAATTAAAGTAAAAATACATGCATATCACTTTAACTCTAATATAAATCAAGTATTAAAAAGTGCATATGCATAACATGTACATATATTTATGGATTAATTCGATATAAGTAACCAATGCAGACAATTTTTTTTTTATCATATTATGTATTAGTATAATATTCCTATCAAATTTAGAACTATGGGTTCGAGGATTATTTAAAGCAAGATATTAATTTTATAAAATTTATGTCCCAAAAAAAAAAAACTTTACTGTCAAATGTGTACTCCTTTTTCAATTTTAAAATTCCAAACACCTACTAGTCAAACTTTGATCAACATATTCTCTGAGCTCACTGTTCAGCCGGAGATTCGCCGGAGAAAATGGAAACGCCGGCTAGTGAAGTTCCGAGGGTCAAGTTAGGCTCACAAGGCCTAGAAGTTTCTAGAATTGGGCTGGGCTGTAGGGGCATGTCCCCCAATCACGGCCCGCCCAAGCCCGAGCCCGAAATGATCAAGCTCATTCAACACGCCATTGATCGCGGCGTCACCTTCCTCGATACCTCCGATCAATATGGACCCCACATCAATGAACTTCTCATCGGCAAGGTAAAATAAAATGTAACAATTACTGCTTTGATATGTTGTACCTCCTGCTTTATTGTGTTGTACCTTGCTGCTTTCCAAGTTGTAATTACTCCCCTTGTCCCAATTTATATTAAAGGTTCGAAGTATGATGGTCAAAACTTTAATTTTAACTGTGAATTCGGGTATAAATTCTTCAAAATGTTTAAAATGAAAATTTACATAAATGAAAACGACTATACAAGTCGATATTGAGAAAAGGAGTCAAATGGATTATTTTTTTTGTTCTAGATATTAACAACTACATTTTCTAGAATTTTAGTTTGCATCTTATCAAATTACTTAAATGAAGTTTCCAATAGCATATACACTAATTGAGGTAGTTAAATATGTGTATTCTAAATTTTATGTGTTTAGGCAATCAAAGGAATGAGAGAAAAAGTACAAATAGCTTCCAAGTTTGGCGAAAGTTTGAAAGAAGGGAAAATGGACATTTGTGGTGAACCAGAGTATGTAAGAGCTTGTTGTGAAGCTAGCTTGAAGCGACTAGATATCGACTGCATCGATCTTTATTATGTTCATTGGATTGATATCCGAGTGCCTATTGAAATCACGGTTTGACATCTTACTTCTATTTTTTTTTCCATTTATTATTTGAGGATTTCTAGCAAACTTGTTGTAGTACTTTTCTGTTGCTATCTGTTGTTTACACTAGTATCTATTGTTTCTTATATTTCCGTTACTTCTTTTTCTAGACTACTATGAGCTATTTTTCCCTGAGTTGAGGGTCTATCGATAACAACCTTTCTATCTTTACGAGGTAGGGGTAGGTATGTATATACTCTATCCTCATTCAGACCCCACTTCGTGGGACTACACTAGGTATGTTGTTGTTGATTTCTAGCGAATTGCTGGATTGTGTGGTTTGTGTATAAATCACTTGGATAAAAACAGATTTCACTTGGATATAGCTCGGCCAGAAACCGCAAAAATCTTCTAGTCTTTAAAAAAAAAAGAATTGATTGAATCAACTGTGTGGGAAATGGTCCCGAGCTATTTTACTTGAATCCGCTTTTATATTGCCAAACTGACATTCATGAAGATCTTCTGATGCACTATATTTCTCGGAATCTTCAAAAGTGTTGATGGAGATGAGTGTGTGTAGGATCCTCCAAAGGCAGTACTTTGGGAGAGTCTGATGATCAACATATCTGATGTGTTGTTTGTCAATCCATAAGATAAAGTCAGAGACGGAATAATGTTCTACTGACAGTAGAGAAAAAAAGGGGTGTACAAAAAGGTTGAATTGAATCTTATGCTATGTGAGAAATGTTATGTGTTTCTCTCGAATTCTCGGAGGATAGGCCAATGCTTTGAAATTTTTGTGTTGATAAAGTTTACTTAGTAAAAGAGACACTCACCTATGCTTGCTGTAATTTCGTAGTTGCTCCAACTATGAAAGAATTTTTCTTTATGTCACATTTATCCACTCTACACTCTGTCACCGACGAAATGCTTTATGATGAAATCACAAACAAAGGTTAGCTGAGACCTGTACAGAATTAATCATGGAGATCAGGATTCTAAAAAAGGTTGAATTTTTTGTGTAGCATTCAGTGTGACATTACTTGACAATTGACATTTTAAGGAGAAGAAGCAGCATCACTGTTAGCTTCTACTATCGTTTTTGAAAGCATCATCGAGTCAAAATTAATCACCTTTTGTTATAAACAAGCAGTATAAAAGAGATAAAATGTCCAGTGGATGAAAGAATGTCAATAAAGACGATACTCCTGTCAAATAGAAAATCAACATTTTGAGGCTTTATGTAACAATATAATCGGGCATTTTGTTTATTGTGCTTATTGTTATTGTTTTGTTGTTATGATATTGTGTGGCATAGTGTGTAGATGGGAGAACTGAAGAAACTGGTTGAAGAGGGTAAAATCAAATACATAGGTTTATCTGAGGCTTGTGCAGCAACAATCAGAAGGGCACACGCGGTGCATCCAATAACAGCTGTTCAGATGGAGTGGTCGTTGTGGACCAAAGATCTAGAGGACGAAATAGTTCCAACTTGCAGGTAATGTGTCTCTTAGAGTTCATTCTTTCAGATAATATGAAGATTCTTCTGAGTAAATGGCTTCTGCAGAGAATTAGGAATTGGAATTGTTCCGTATAGTCCTCTCGGACGAGGATTCCTCTCAGCAGGTCCAGAGTTGATTGAGAGCTTGGCAGAGGGAGACTTCCGCAAGGTTGGTTTAGTTGATTGTATTGTCTTTGATCTAGCATGATTTTCATTTGCATTTAACCATTTATCTTAGCTGCATATCATAGGCATCACTTTCCTTTAAACCAAAATTCTGTAACATGTGTCATTGGCTTTTTGTGAAACTCTCCAAGGCCCAAGCCTCTCCTTGGGAGAGCTCAACGTTAGCATCAACGTTGTGACTTTCCTACTCTTAATCAATGGCTTGCTGATTAACTGAGCTCAACCAATCTACCAGTATTGATCTTGATGAGATTTCGTCAGTATTGATGAATTAAGGTTATGAAGCACATGCTCTGCTCCCTCCGTTCAACGAAAGAATAAGACTATCTGAATACAAGGTCAATGAGTCTTAACTTCTAGTGCAAATTCGGACATCGAAAAAGATAACTCCTTTAGATAGATTGACATGCTTAGAGAGTACGAAGAAGTACTATAGCACAAAGAATGGCAGGTCACAGTTTCATGGTCAACGCATCCAAATTTTTGTGTGAATATGGACATTAGTTGTTAATTTTTTTGGTATCTATCTAAATTATAGAAACTTCACTAGAAATCACAATAGTTATAACTAAAATGATACAAAAGTAGAGTTGTTTGAACGAAGTTGTCATCAAAGAAAAAACTGTTTTGACTCATTGGTACTGGGTAACTCTATCCACCAAGGCATAGACAGATAGAGAGAAAAATCACCTAGTGTTTTTTGTTTGAACTTGAACCTCATGGTTCTCAATCCAGTTTGCCAACTCATCCTTATCGCTCGAAATCTCTTCTGATACAGCATGTTATGATAACGTATAAAACAATACATATGATCGGTATGGCTGATGTATGTTTCTTTTATCATTTTTTTTTCCAGAATATACCAAGGTTCAAGCCTGAAAATTTTGAGCACAACAAGCAAATATACGAGCAAGTCAAGGAAATAGCATCAAGAAAGGGATGCACCACATCACAACTTGCATTGGCTTGGATTCTTCACAAAGGAGACGACATATGCCCCATACCTGGTACCACCAAGATTGACAACCTCAACGAAAATATCGAAGCCATAGCTGTAAAGCTGATAACTGATGAAATGATGCAGTTAGAGTCCTGTGCTGCTGAAGATATGGTTAAAGGCGAATTGGATAAATTCGGAGACTCCACCATTGTCCTGGATAGATGAATAATGGATACTTTCTTGTTTTGCTTTGGAAGAAGCCCCGTTAAAGCCCAAGTCTAATTCGAAGTAAAGGCTGAACCCGGGCTAGTGGCAGTTCAGCATTTCTTTCTAGCAGGTGCAATAGAGACTAGGATTTACAAATCTACAATGTTCTGGACAAATGTATACATCCAATGTAGTTTGCTAGTAGTTTGAAGTTCTTTTGCTAGTGCATACCTTTGTATCCAAGTTTTCCTTGTATTTGTGATGAAAATTTATTGTTATCCCCTGTGTACCTTTGATCCTTTGTGTGATAGAGCCCTTCCACACAACTCCTGAATCACTCCAAGTCTCGATTATTCAATGTTTATCATATGGTTTAGAATAGTTTATGCTTAATGCATATTCAAGTTGTGCTTTTTCATCAGATACCATGGCCGCTAAACACTATAAAGTAGAGCATTTATCGGGTTCTTCTCTATACTTGATTTACATAAAACTTGGGAGTATCTCAAACTAATAAATATTGCAGAGACTCGAATCTGTATCCTCGTAAATCTATGCTTTACATTTTCTACTTTGAGTTTTATAGATATGTATATGTTCATGTTAAACTACCTGATTTGATGTAGGCTATCAAAGGAATAAGAGAGTACAAATAGCTATCAAGTTGTTATCCAAAAGTACTACTTGGTGACATTATTGAAGAGTCGGAACAACATAGATAGCTTTTGTACATGTACTCAATACTCATTCAGTATTCTATTAATTGATAATAGGGAGGTATACTTGTATTCAACCAGCATTCAATTGTATACTTTATTGAATTTTGCAGGTGTAAGATGAAGGGAAACAACTATTATATTACAAAAAACAAACAAGAAGCAATGTTTTGACAGGTTGTAAAATAATAAAGCTTCATAACAAAGGCAACAAGAAATTACATGAGTTAAAGACCATCTAAAACATACATAAAAAGGACAGAGATTTCAGCTCTAGGCGCACAATATACTTGAGCATGAGCATGACTGCAACAATTGGCTGTACTTCTGCTGCAATTATCAAATTGAAATACATCCTCGTTAGTTTGAGATCAACATGGAGCAATTAAGTGAAAGCAAGCATTAAATTAGAAGAAGGAACAAGAAACTATATATACCATTGTTGTGATTACAGGCACATGATTGACTCTCACAGCTGCCAGATGACCCTAATAATTCTGTATTATACATATTGTTGTCAAGTTAGATGCAGGTAGATACTTAAAAACAAAACATAGGAGTTTGTTTCCACTTACTTTGATAATGAGGTCAATACGGTCATTTCCTTCATTCTCTTCAACATCTTTCTTAATCCTCTCAGCTGAATCCTCCAGAGACTTATTATTGCAGTTAATCAACTTAATCTGTTTTAGTGTTGGAATATCTGCAAAGCTAAGGGGGATCTTCTCAAGCTTGTCACACTCTCTTATGACAAGTGCTTCAAGCAGGGGAAAGGATTCCTCCGAGGCATTCCACCTTGAGATAGTTAAGAACACTAGTTTCAACAACTTAAGTTTATGGAACGTGATATCTCCAAGACACCACTCTTCTGATTGAGGGAAATACATATCTTCTAATTGGAGATACTGCAGGCTTTGTAGTCCCACAATGAAGGAAGTCAAGCTTTGTATACGAGTCCTTTCTAGTATCAACTTGTTTAAATTTGAAGGCAATTGTAACCCAGATGCAACGTAGGACTACTTAAAAGAAAGGTAAAGGTCTTGAAGCTGGGTAAGATTCTCCAATGTGAGACAAAAAGACTCTTCAAAATCATTATCGCTCGAAAAGCTGAAGTGAAGTTGTTGAAGATTAGGACACCTCCTTAATAGCACATCCACCTTATCTGCTTCATCAATTGGAAATCTAACAATATTCTTTAATATTGTCAAATTTTCCAATTTAGAGGATCCTTCAAAGAGCCCCTGCTTATCCTTTTCCAAATCAAATTCAGCTTCCCTAATCTCAACATGCCTTAATTTTTCCATTTCCCAAAAAGACGCCGGTAACATACATGACCTATAATTAGTCACAATTAAAGTTTCAAGATGGGGCAGATGTGATTCTGGATGAAAATAGAATGTGTATGCACTAACTGCAAGGTACTTCAGGTGATTTAGTGGTTTCAATGTATCTGAATACACATACTCCACTTCATGGGAACTCAAATCCAAGACCTTAAGAAGTCGCAATTTATGAATCAAAGACCTTAAGAGAATCCCATCAAAAGATTTTCTGTTCGTTATCAGTGACCTCAACGGTTGATGGGAACGCTTCCGTGTTTTGGATCCCAGAGATGCAAACTTGGAATGCTCTTCACTCAAATTGAAGTTCACTTGACTTTCTTTCCAATCACAAGGTTGAAATTGGCTAAGATTTCCCTTAACAGGCAAAATAAACTTTTCTTCTCTACTCTTCTCCAAGCAAAAGTGAAGCACTACATCATGAACCTGACAATATTTGACTTTTCCATTGTATCTTCTCCTTGAAACCATCACCATGTTACTGCTAATGAGATCCATCAAGTAATCTTCAGCAGATTCAGTGTTCACCACGAAGTCTTCTGCTATCCATAAACTTATCAATTTAGACACTGGAATTATTGCATCCTCCGGAAACATCCCCATATAAAGAAGACAAGGCTTTAAACAATCTGCTAAGTTATCAAAACTCAACTGCGTAGTAGCCCGACTATATTCTTCGGACTCAAAATCAAGATAGTCAAATAAAGAATCTTTCACCTCATTCCACCAAGATTCTTCCATTTTCCTTTTTTTGATTATTCCAGCTACCAAGACAATCACTAGAGGCAGTCCTTTGCATTTTTCTGCAACTACTTGACTTACATCTTGTAGTTCAGGCGGACAATCGTTCTTTTGAAAAACTTTTTTCTGCAATAATTTGCAACTCTCTTTTGTTGTGAGGAATGGAAGAGAATAAGGATCAGTATGGTACTTGACTTGCTTACCCACTTTCTCAAGTCGAGTTGTTACTACTATTCTGCTTCTATTTCCAACGTCTGGAAAACAAAGCCTTAAGTCATCCCATGCCATACAATCCCAAATATCATCCAATATAATGAGATATCTCTTTCCCATTAAACTTTTCCTCAATATGTCGGCAAGGATGTCATCCTTATCTCCCTCGTCCTTGGAACCGGTAACTTGACTAAAAATCTCCTGTAATAGCGTTCTCCGGTTATATGTTTGTGAAACGATGCACCATGCTCGAGCATCAAAATGAGAAACAATGTTATCACTATTGTACACCTTTCTAGCAATTGTCGTTTTCCCTTGTCCCCCCATGCCTACAATTGGGATGACGTCTAGCTCATTTGCACCTTTAATCAGATACTGAATCATTTTTTCTGTGTCATTCCCGAAAACCACTATCTCCTCATCAGTCACTGGATTGCTACGTCGAGTTGGCAGGTGTTTAAATGGTGCTACCACATAGCAAGGATTAAGAGCAACGTCTGCTGCCCACATCTCAGTCACCTCCGCATTAATTTGCTTGATCTCTTTTAAGATTGTAGGAAGAGAGCAAAAAATATGCCAAAAAGCATTATACTGAGAAAGAATAGAGTCAATGGCAACCTCAGCTTCATATGCCAAATTGATAGTACGTCTCTGTAGATGTTTAGGAATTTTATGTTCATGGTGCACCTTTGTGACATCTCTGAAAATGGATGATAAAGATGACAGCTCCTTCTCTAAAATGGATATAAGAGTTGATAGCTCTTTCTCCAAATTACCTAAAAGAGGTTTCATTAGGAAATCTAAATCAGATTTAGATTTTGACATCTCATTCAGTTTCCTTAAAAGAGAATCCAGAAAACTCAATCCACAATTAAAGGTGGAGAATTGAGATGGAGTAAATTTCAAGGATTTGTAGCAAGTCTCCACTTGTGCCTTCAGATCTTTAGTTTTCTTCAATATCTGTATCGAGCAAAGACTTACTTTGCTAGTATCATCTTTGTTTATACAGCTAGGAAGAAGTTTTTCCATGACATATAGAACATCACCTACTATAGCTTCAACTTTTTTGCATAACTTCATTCAACCAGTTACCATTAATAACATGATTTGACACATCAACATCAAGGAAGACTAACAAGAACTCTATTGCCACATCAATATTTTGAGCAGAGACATCATCAGGAAAGTTCTCGAGCTTTTCTTTTCTGAGATACATCAATAGTTTGTGGAGATGATGAGAAAATCCTTTTGGTAATTTCTTGTCCTTGAAAGTTCTTGAATGAGTAAACTTTGAAGCCTTTAGTTCACTGAGAAAATTTTTCTTCATTTCCAGCTCCACAAACACAATTAAGAACATTAGATAAGGAGGTTTATTGAAGATATCATCACACTCATATGTGTTGACCACATCGTCATTTATAACAGAAAAAGCAAGACAAAGTTGTCCCACATTGTTAGCCATGAACTGAATTCGAGTCTCCAAACATTCCAGCTTCTCATGGTTGACGTAACCATTTATCTCTGTGGCATATACGTATGTCAAAAATCTCAGTTTCTTTTGAACAATTTTCAGTTCCTTTATAAATCTGTTTATTTCACAGTTTTCTTCAGACCTAACCCCTTCTGTTAACATCATCAGTACATCATTTAGATTCTTTCCGAGGCAATTCATACATTTTGACAGATCAAAATCATTCAACTCATAATTGTAACTTAAAATGGTATTACGTTCCAAGAATTGCAACAAATGTGATTCTAGCCTTTCTAGATTAAGGTTAGTTTTACATTCATCTGGAATCCCATCCAATACCCGGTTAAGCATTGCCATAGTCGATTTGGCATTCTTTGTGTGTTTGACTAAGGAATCACGAATAAGAACATGATGATACTTTATAAAGGTTCTCAAAAGTCCTAGCATCATTTGAAGTTCCTTAATTTGATCAATCTTGGCGCTATCCAGATTACCTCCACTCATGATCCTTCTTAGGTGATCTAACATTTCCTCAATTTCATTTTCAGCCATCTTCTCTTGAAAAATTCCTGCGAGTTCACCAAATCTTGTCTTTATTCATGCAAGTTCACTAACAACAACATTTTTATTCATGTCTTTCAATATCTCGTGTTTGTAACTATGTTAATGCTTATGAAAGATAATACATTTTATGTACCATTTCATCTAATTCAAATAGTGCATATTATCTCAGAAAAGTAAATCACAATTCACTCAACTTTCATACTGTCACTCAACTAATAGTCATTTTCTTTAAACAAAAGGAAACTAATATCAAATGTGTGACGCTAATGATGGAGGGTGGACCGATAAGAGAAGGTCAAAGAAAAGGATTGACAAGCATTTAGGCTCACAAGTATCTTAGTTGAATCACACATAGGAATAGCCTAAATCGGGGAAGTAAAAAAAAAGTTACAATACATAACACAAGTTCATTACACTTTTGATCTCAACGATGCATATCCCAAAAGCTTGGCTTTGACAAGATTGTCATTATCATTGCTTAATTAGATCTCAAGAGCATCTAATGTGTGTCTAAACTGTGATACAAGTCGAGAAATTAAAACAAGTGTCATCTAAAAGGGGGAAAATGTTTTTTCCTCACTTATAAAAGGGAATCATTTTCCTTACAATTGTCGTAGCTTTTATGTTCACTGTAACATCTTGCAACTTGAAATAGCTAGGAAGAAGCTAATAATTGGAAATAGTCATTTTTGGAAAGAATGAAAATTTGAAATTTTTGTCAAGTTAGAATATGTTGAGTTTGGTCAACTTAAAACAGCCATAAATTCTAGCTCAAGATGAGTTAGGTCTATTTCCAAATATGGTAGGAAATCTCTTGGAGTGATCTTTCCAACGCCATCGAGTTTGAGCTATTCCGAGTTCGTATGAGTGAGTTATGTCCTTTGGAAGTTGGACTGTTGGAATAAGGGAAGTCCAATCCGGACTTTTAAAGGGTAGTTTGGTCTTTTCCTTGCCTAATTATTTTATTTCATTTTTGGTAATTAAGTTAGGGTCTAATTAGAATTAGATCAGTTTACGCTTTTACCAAAATACGCTAGGGCTTGGAGAAAAGAGACAAGAAGAGGAGAAAGGAGAAGAGAAGCAAGATTCGTCAAGATCGTCGAGTTTAGCTTGTGGATTTCATCGGGGTGATCCCTACAAGGTATGTGAGATCACATAGCGTTAGGTTAGTTCACCCACGCGCCAATCATGATTCAATTCAGCTAAATATGTTTGATTGGAAGTAAATCCTTTGAGTTCTTGATGAAATTCATTTGAATTCTTGTGGGTTGTTTTGTTGAAGTTTCTTGCGCTTTGATTCATGTTTCCGGGTGTAATTTCGGTTTGAATCTAGTGTATATTGAGGGTATAAATGATTCTAAGTGTTTGGGAAAAGAACCATTGGAGTTTAGAGGATTTAGAGATGAAAAACGGAGAAGAAAAGTCGTCAAACACCTAGGTATAGGAGTGGGGAGTCGCGCCAGCCAGAGCCCCCCAAAAGGGCCCCTGAATGTTCACCCTTGGGGCGCCGCACCAGCCAGCGCGCCCCAGACCAGTCCCTGAATGTTGAGGGCTGGCTCCCCGTGCCTCTCAGAGCGCCAGGGACGCTAGTTCTCCCCATTCGTTCCCCATCTTTTCGTACTAGTTCCTTAGCAATGTACCTATGTTTTCTAGTTGATTCCAACACTCTTAAGTACATCTAAACATCATGAAATCATCCATAAATATGAGATCATGAACCTTGAATCCATACTTCAATTCAAGGAAATTTAAGAGTCAAGTCTAGAAGTTAAGAAGCAAGTCAAAGAGAAGTTTATAAAGTTAACAAAAGTCTTTCACAAATGTTTTAACTTTGTTTAAAGACTTAAGTTTCAAGTGAAGCAAAGTAAAGAGTTGGGTTCATTTCTTCAAAAGAAGTATATCAGGACTATGTATTCCCAAAGAGTAAAATATTTTCACATTTAAACAAGAAAGGAAACCTTGATTTCCAAAGAGCCTTCGAGCTAGTTTTCAGAAAAGAGTAATCGCTTTCTAAATGAAGCAAGAGAGCAAACTATGATTTCCAAGATAGCCTTTGAGCTAAGTTTTTGAGCAATTATTTTAAATCACAGAAAGAAGTACGTTTTTAAACATAAGAGCTAATATCACACTTTTGGGAGTAGTATTGAGCATTGATAGAGGGGAGAGTTTAGATAACTCACAACCCCCATAAACCATGTAGCCATCATGGGTAGAAAATGGTCATACTTTTTAGATGATTTATTTAGTGCTTTTTAGCATAGACTAGTGGATCCACTTAGTAGTTCAGGTTATATACCCTCGGCAAGGTATAAGACGGCCCTGGCAGCGTGAGGCAAAACATTGTATCATCACAATAGCTCTTACGTGATGGTTGTCGGTTAGAGAAACTCCCACAGAAGTAATTGTATTCTTAAATACACAGTTTATTTGTATTTTTTACATACATCTCAGAGTCATATGTATATTTGCATACACACAGAGTTGACATCATGTTTTAAACAACTTTTCTTTATATTGCACTTGTTTTAAACTGCTTTATATTGAAATGAGTTCAGTATTGTTGAGTTGAGTTGAGCCAGGTAAGTTCTTCAGATCATTTTCAAGCCTATGAAGTGTTTAGCATTTCAACTCGCATACTCGCACATTCAATGTACTGATGCCAGTTGGCCTACATCTTATTATGATGCAGACACATGTAACTAGGATCCAGCGCATCGTTGATCCAGTGAGCACTCCAAAGTCAGTTGGTGAGCCTCCTTGCATTTTAGAGGACTCCTTTTTATTGCTTTCAGTTATTTTATTAGTTCATTAGGATGTCGTAGGGTTTGTCCTGTAATATCCGGCAATTTGAAATAACTATGAAGAAGCTTGAAAAAAATTGGAAATAGTCATTTTTGGGAAGAATTCAAAAATCTGGAAATTTAACCAAGTATGGAAAAAAGTGAGTTTTTGGTTAACTTTGAACAGTCATAACTCCTATCTCAGGATGAGTTAGGTGTAGTTCTAGTTATGTTTACGAAGCTCGTGGAATGATCTTTCCAACGCCGCCAAGTTTGCTAGATTCCAAGTTTGTATGAGTGAGTTATGCCCTTTGGAAGTTGGGCTATAGGCACAGGAAAGTCAGCCGGAAATTTGTAAGGGTATTTTGGTCTTTTCCCTAACCAATTCTTTTGGTTATATTAATGTGTTAGGCTGATTTAGATCAGTTTTTCCCATTTTAAAAGAGTGAGAGCAAGGGTTTGAGAGTGAAGAGGAGAAGAAGAGGAGAAAGAGAAGATCAAGCAAGGTTGCGTCAAAGATCGTCGTGGATATCGTCGGGGGTGATCCCTACTAGGTATGTGAGTTCATAGTGCTGGGGTGGTTCTTTACCCCACACACCAAACTCGTTTTATTTCTGATTAAAAGATTGGTTGTGTTGTTGAAGTTGTTAGTTGTGTTGTTGATGTTGTGATTGTGTTGAAGTCTTGTTGATTTGGGGGCATGTTTTCGGTTGTGTTTCCGGGTTAAGTCTATGGTATGATGAGGGGTTTGATGTTTCTAAGTGTTTGGTGCTGGAACCTTTGGAGTTTAGAAGGTTTAGAGTTGAGAAAAGAAGGAGAAAAGTCAAGTTTTCGGGGAAAAAAGGTGGCGCGTCGCGCCTTGCAGAGCGCCCCAAGAAGTGTTCTGAACTTCTCCCCTTGGGGCGCCGCGCCTTGCAGTACGCCACAGCAGCCCGTCTGATTTTTATAGTTTGGCTCCCCGCGCCTCTCAGAGCGCCAAGAGCGCCAATCTTTCCCATTCTTTCTCTACTTGTTCATACATGTTCTATGGTAATGTACCTATGTTTTATGGTTGTTTTCCACACTCCAAAGTACGTCTAAACGTCAAGAACTCATCCATAACCATCTGATCATATACCTTGAACCCATAATCCAATTCAAGGCGAGTTAGGATCGAGTCAAGTGAAGCTAAGAGTTAAGTTTAGAAGCAAGTTTCAAGTTGTTCAAGAGTTTTTATTGAATGTTTTAACTTCATTTTTTAGGCTCAAGTTTCGAGTTGAGTAAAGAGTATAGAGTTTCAAGTTGAGTAAAGAGTATAGAGTTTCAAGTTGAGTAAAGAGTTTAGAGTTTCAAGTTAAGTCAAGAGTATAAAGTTGAGTTCATTTCTCAAAAGTTATTAGGGAACTAAGTATTCCCAAAGAAGTATATAAATGTTTTCACATTTAAGATGAGAGGAAACTGAGATTTCCAAAAGAGTTTGAGCAGTTTTGAGTACTATCTCTTTTAAGAAAAAGATGAGTTTTGCGAAAGAGTTTCTAAAACATGATTAGTATGACAAATTGAGTATGTCATCAATGTTTAAATAGTATGGTCTCTAGATATACCATCAATGTTTAAGCAGTATGAATATCCCGAGTCATCAATGATCATATTAAAATATGGTTTTGAGATGTTCTTTTTTGAAAGAGTTTTCAAGAGCCTTTGGGCTAAGTTTTGAATAATTATCTCAACTAAAGAAAGAAAGATGTGTTTAAAGACACTTATGAGCCAAAGTATTTCGGGAGTAGTATTGTGTACCGAATTGGGGACACGAGTTCATATTAACTCAACTCTCCATAAGAACCATGAGCCAACATGGGACTTGACGGGTCATACTTTTTAGATGATCACGTAAGATTAAGGTAGTGGATCTACTAAGTTAAAGTTAGCTTTCTATATCACGGCAAGGTATATGATGGTCCTTGGGAAACGTGAGGTAAAACATTGTATCACCACTTAAGTTCATAGTGGTGGTTATCGGTTAGAGAAACTCCCACAGTAGAAATTGCATGGTTCCTCGAGGGGTTTTACTTAGTATGGATGGAGGTATGGGACTTCATTCATGCATTGCACAAGTAGACTTTGAGAGGAAGCATGGTATTTTTAAGATATTATAAATATGATTTTTACGTCATGTTTTAATAGTTTTACAAGTTTTATATATTGCATGTGTCTTATTGCTTTACATATTGAGTTCATTTATTCATGAGTTGAACAGAGCCAAGGTAAGTTCTCTTGTACTCCTTTCAAGCTTAAGTTGTTGTTTAGCGGTCCAGCTCGCATACTCGTACATTCCATGTACTAATGCCAGTTGGCCTGCATCTTTTCATGATGCAGACGCAGGTACCCAGGATCAGCATCCAGCACGTCATTGATCCAGTTGAGCACTCTAGAGTCAGTGGTGAGCCTCTTTGCTTTCCGGAGGACTCAGTTATTTTGTTCTCTTAGTTTTATTTTATTAGGATGTTGCGGGGTCTGTCCTAACATCCATCTCAGTATTTTAGAGGCTTCATAGACAGTCGTTCAGTTAGTTTTTGAGTCTCTCATCTATGTTTATATATATAAATATTCTATTTTGATACTCGAGTTGCCTTTTTGGCCAAATATTATCAGTTGGGTTATTTTAAAACCTTGCATTGCATTGAGTTATGCTGTTGAGTTAGATTTCCGCTGAGTTAAGAAAGCCATGCCAAGGGTTCGCTTGGGGGCCAGCAATGGTCTTCGAGTGCCGGCCACATCCAGGGTGTAGGCTCGGGGCGTGACATGTCCTAACATCCATATCAGTTGTTTTAGAGGCTTCATAGACAGTCAGATGTTAGTTCTTTAGTCTTTTCATTGTCATTATCTTATGTTAAGACTTGAGTTTGCCTTAATGGCCAAGTTGAATGTTCCTTTATAACATTACAGTTTTTTACATAGTCTTGTCTTTGTTGAATTAAGTCTTCCGCTGAGTAAGTAAGCCAGACCAAGGGTTCGCTTGGGGCCAGCAATGGTTCTTGAGTGTCAGTCCCGCGCAAGGTGTAGGCTCGGGGCGTGACATTCACAATACATGCTTTAACTAACAGTTAGGTATTATAATATACTAGTATCTAGGCACGTGTGTTGTATGTGTACCTGCGATGATGAGTATGAACTATTAAAAAATCACATAAAATTCTTTAAAATTGTGTTTGAGTTTATAATAATGTAAAAAAGTTCAAATATGCATCGAACTTTGGGAAAAGACTCGTTTATGCCACTCGTTAATAGTTGGCCAGCTCATTCATGCCACTGCATTACAGAAAAGGTCCATTTGTGCCATTATTTTTTAACATACATGTTTGATGGTTAGCAAAATCGTTCTTTCCACATGGCCTCTTATTACAGGTCCACAATGACTAAAATTAATCTGATAAAAAATTAAATATGCCATCAAACTTTGAAAAAAGGTTCATATATGTCATTTGCTAATAATTGGGCTCAACCATTTCACTGTCGTTATAGAAGGACCCATTCATGCTACTTTTTAATCGCCAGGTTTGATGATTTCTCAAAATTATTTTTTTCACGTGGCCTCTTATTAGAGGTCTGTTGACACCCAATTTTGACCCTCCCCGACAATAATTAACTTTCGAGCTTCTCTAATTTTCAACGATTTGAAATAATTAATTTGATAAAAATTTCAAATGTCTTTCAAATTATTATTATTATTATTATTATTATTATTATTTATTTTTTAAAAGTAAATTTAGTCATTTTATAATTTTTAAATATTAAGTATGTTTTATATAATTATTATATTTTATAAATATTTGAAAATTGTCTCAAAAAGATTTTAGTTTTACTTAAATATTTGGTTAATTAGCTTAGTTATATAATAGTTTATATTTTTGAAATAATTAGTTCGTAATTAAGTTAACTATTTTTATTTCGTTAAGTTAAGAAGCTCATTGTTTAATTTGTATTAATTCATTTTATCTCAAGTTTGGCCAATTCATCGTAGTAATACTTTTTCCTTAATGATTGGGAGGTCTCCAAATGTTGACATCTAACAACAATAATATGACGAGGGTGGGTCCAATAATTAGACCCTTTTTATTCCAAATACACCAAGACCAACCCTTTCGTTCAGCCCACAAAATATATATATATATATATATATATATATATATCAGCAGCCCACATTTTCCTCTTAAACAATTTCCACCAGTCCACTTTAACACTCCTGAACAGACCCTTACCCAGCCCACTTTCTATTCAAAGGATCCCAAATCCTTCACGGTAGCAGCAGCGAAAACAGAGGAACAACGCGACAAATATAACGGCTACAAAGCAAAGAGCAACTCACAGCGAGCAAATGGAAGGCAGTGGCTATACACGTCGAGTTCACGACGTGATTTCAGACGCGTAAATCAACACGCAAAGGTTGTACACTGCACCTACGTTGTCGTCTTCCTCGATGTCGTTTTCGAATTCGTACGAGCGTACAGCAGGTGGCAGCACGCGTTTCCCACCCCTTTCCTCTTCCGGAATGGGGTTGAAGACCTCAGAAAAAGGTGTCTCACCGAAATGGTGAAAGGTTTTGGAGTTTTGAATTTCAAATTGGACCCTAGAATCCGACTTTTAATCCCTTTCCCTCCAAGGTCGGAACCCTAGCATCCATCTATATAATCCACCACTATTTTGGGGGAGGGGCAGAGAGAGAAAAAAAAAATCCAAAAAATCAAGTTTAGATATACATAGGATTTTAGCAAAGACAAAACTTAGGGAATCAAGTTTTATTCAGGCGCCGGTCCTTCCCCTTTTTGAGACATTCTTGCTGCTCGTCGGAGCTCTCGAAGTTTGTGTGTGGTGTCGGAAGAAGTTCGCTGTCCCCTCTGCTCGTTTGTTTTCGGTTTGCTGCCCGTAACCGGGTAAACAACTCATGATCCTTTTGTTTATTTTTGAGTTTATTGTATTGGTTTGAAGCGCTGCACTTTATTAATCCTATATGATTCATTTGAACCTTAGTTACTCCTTTTCATCTTAATTTTCTGAAGTTTGGAAATGTGGGTTTCCATTTTTTAGGTAAGCTAAGGCTTATTATGAGGTTATCTTGCTGCTCTTAATCATCAAAAATATGTGTTTCTTGGTATCTTTGACTGTAGCTATCATACTTGCTCCAAATCTTAGCCCGCTGGTTGTGGATAGCACTTGTATATTTCGGGTCCTTAGTTGTTAAAAAGATTCGCATTGTTTTTATGTCATATGTTCGGAAGGCATCAAAGGAATTACTCTACTATTCTCTGCATATTCTCTGATTTAAAGTAGTAGTTTCTTATCCATTTCGCTGGGATTCGGCTTGTTTCGGCCATCATGTAGCATGAATGTTTTCCTTTCGAGATAGGGCACATGGTTTCCTCGTTCTTCTATAGTTTCTGGCTATATATGATTAGTCAAAAAATGTATTTCCTTAGTAATATGCATATTATTTATTGTTTGGGGCCGGGTACTTCTTGAAACTAATTTAGTCTTACGTTGTGTGTCTTGAACAAGTTTGTATTAGGATGTGCGTAAATGTTGCTCTCTAAGTGCAAATGAACCTGCTTTGTCCTTACTGTTTGCTGTCCTCTGTGAGCTTGTTTCCTCTCTTAAAATTTTGATAAACTTGGAAGCATATAAAATTATGGATGCAATATTATCGGTCTAGCTTTGATTCCTTCACCTTTTCCAGCATGTTGTTAATGACTAATTGCAAATTAGAGCTTGTTTGCTTCTTCTTTTTTACCCTTTACCCCTGTTCCCCCTTTCCTTCTTATTTCTAGAGATTTGATTTAAATGCCCGTGGATGTTAAGGTTTATAAAAAAAATAAAAAATTAATAAAATAAAATGAAGTATGAGTTGCTATATGATGAGGTAATTTTCTCCGACTATCATATTATCTTAAGTTATAATATAAGTTTAACTCGGTTGTTCCGCCTTGACTTGGGTAGGTAGTGTTCTTTCTTTCATGTATGTGATTTTAATTTTGTGCTTTACTTTATTTATTTTCTCCTTACTGTTCGAGTTTAGCTTAGATATTTGACATTAGCTTTTGATTTTATTTTATTTTATGTGTTTATCTGTACATATGCCTACATTATTTGCTATTTTTAGGTTAGCTGTAATATCTTGAACTTGATTTGATCTCCTTTCTCTAGCAAAAAAAATAAAATCACTTAGAGTAGTGTAGCAATTTGATTTAATTACTGCGGGACGTAGCATTTCTTGATAGGCTAATAAGATTTCTTTAGCCTTGCTTGTTTGCATCTTAAATGATTATCATGCAAGTTCGATTCATGTCTCCATCTTTGATATTGTGTTTCCTTCTGCCAGTCACTTCTTGTTAGCATTTTTGGAACAAGTTAAAAAAAAAAAAAACTTATTTGCACTCGTGTGTAGCTGTGTGGTTGATTTCTTGGCTTGTGAATTTTTGTCATACTCAAAATCAATTCATTGCAATACTTAGAGTTGCAGCAAGCTAGTTCATTTTTATTTGACTTCCTTTTTATTAAATTAATGGATGGCTACTTACATATTTTATTTGTTTATGTTGTATGTGAATTCTACCCGAGTTCGCCATGAACTCCCAGCATTCCCTTTGCATTTTGGGAGAGCCATAAAGGCTCAAATTCCATCGTCTTTGAGTCGGCCGGCCTATCAAAAGTCGACGAACAGGTCCCGGAGTTGAAAGGAGCAAGAGATCGAAAAAAAATAAAATGATTGGGGCCTTGGCCCATTCTTAATTCCAAAAATTGTATTTTGCTATTTTTTGGGCCTAAGCCCTTGTTATTATGCTTATTGTCGTCTTGTCAGAATTTAGGACAGGTGGCAAGAATTGAGCTTTTGGCCCAGAATGAAATAGGCCCAAGTACTGGCCCAGACGGACAGATAACCAGACTTGGGCCCAAATCTTCTTTCCCTATCTCATTTATTTGCTATTAGGTGTTTTATTTGTTTATTTAATTTTAAGGTTCCCTAATCAATTCCCCAAAAGGTAGCCACTTCGGGATTTTTCTAAAGATTAAATAATCATGCTTATTTTTCTACCTAAATCACTTTAAAATTTTACCTAACATAATTTTAATATTTCCCTCCCCTTAAAAATGATCTTAAGTTTTAATTGCTTATTCCCTCTATTTAATCAATTATGCCTATTTTCTTTAAAATAACTAGCCAAATAGTTAATCGTCGGATAACCACATTAGTGGACATTCTAGGTGCTTTTAAAACCTTCCTAGAATGTTAATATGAACCTCGAACCCCTTTACAAGTTTTCACTAGATTCCTGTTTTAGTCTTTTGAAAACAACAGTTTTCTTGATTTTTCTTAAAAATTAAGTGGCGACTCTAAACCAGTCCAAACAATATATTTTCCTAATAAAACAAGGTCCACATGCCAAAATAAACCAACCTAATTTAATTAATTTTGAAATTAAAACCTGACTCATAACATCACACTCGACCCACCCTAACCTATTTCCCTTTTTATTTATCCCCCAGACCCTTAGATTGATCAATTTACAAGAAATATGGTTGAATCCAACTATTAATAAATGACATAGATGAACATCTTGTCACCGTTCAATGGCATATTTGAACTTATTGTTCGACCGGTTTAAATTTGGTGACGTGGACCTGTAATAAGAGGCCATATGGAAAAAATAGTGTTGCAAAACCACAAATCCTGACCATTAAAAATCAATGGCATAATGGGTCATTTATGTAACGGCAATGACATGATTGAGCCCAACTATTAAATGAGGTTTTTTTTCCTCAAAATTGGATGACATATTTGAGCGTTTTCTCTAATAATTATTAGTACAGAGAAACAACTAATGCATGCATTCCCAATGATTAATCAAAAAAAGTGTGTGTGGAGGATAGCACGATTAGTCGCTCAGTTGGTTGGATATCAAAACTTTCACCTTATGAGGGTTCAACTCCCTACCCCAAATTTGTATCTATAAAGACATATAACCAGCCATCTGCTGTTGATCACTTTTTTTTTTTAAAAAAAAAAAGAAATTTAAAGAGGAAAACAAAAATAAAACACTTCTTTAACTGGTTCAACAGAGCATAAACTAATTATTATGTGTGATATCCATTTTTTTGTTATCTAGACCATATCAGAAATTAAAATACAAGTGTTTTGAAGTGCCATAGTGTTGCATACAAGACAATCATAAATGTCTACATCAAAACCATATTCACAATATTTGAAGTGCCATTGTGTTTCATGATGTTTATTGGTAAAATGGATTAATAACTCAGGTGTTGTATCAATTTAAGAACTTTGAGATTTTGGAAAGCAATAGAAAGTTAATATTCAATATATCTTACAATTTTCGAGCGTGACGAGTAGTTGATCGATCAATCTTCTTTTGCCTTTTTGTATCTCCAATTAGTTCCGATCCAATCCTAGAAAAAGAGTTGTTGACAACTTATATATAAAGCAGATTCCACTTAAGAAAGGATAAAAATTCAAAGGGAGATTTAGAAAAATGTTTATTGAAAAATACCTGATAAAGATTGAAGTAGGATTAAGCTAACAAGAAAAGATTAATATGAGCATAATTAACTTGGAACAATGAGGAAATGTTTGTGTCATACTAGAGAACAAGATTGGTGGATGAATAATTATGGTTTAACCTAAGGACTGGATCTAAATCCTACAAAAAAGTCAATGGTTGTTTTATTTAATGAATAATTTTGGGTTTGTCATATTAATTTTTAGACAGCTAATACATTGTCAGGTTAATATGCATTCCCATTGGCCTTCAAAGTCAATGGTTGCATTATTTAATGAAATAACATGGCATATGATATATGCAGAGAGACAACTAATTAATTGGAAGGTTAGCATCCATTCCCAATGATTAATCAAAGTGTGTGGAAGGAGAGGACAATTGGCTACAGAGACAACTAATTAATTGGCTACCTGAACTTTCACATTATCCTTTATTAATCACATTGTCGTTCTTACTGCAAATAAATCAGTTCTACTTATTTAGAGTCTTATAATTCACACTGGTAAATCTTATTTTGTTGGATAAATTCAGAGACGCATGCCACCATTGTCCTCTTGGAAAGCTGAGTAGGGGTTTGACAAGTGATATGTATTTGGCTAGTTGTGGATAAAAGGGGTTGAGAACTAGGGGTGTACAAAATCAAACCGAAAACTGAACCAAACTGCAAATTGAGTCAAACCCATAAAAAACCCGACTATATTTGGGTTGATTTGGTTTTAACTAAAAAAAACCAACCCGACATTAGATATGTAATTTTATACATAAAAATATTTACTTTGATAGAATTTTAAAATATTTCTTATACTATTTCATAGTTTTTATATTTTAATGTATTATTTCAAGTTTAAAACTTAGAATTCGGAATGGTCTAATAAAGATTATAGTTCATAGATGTTGATAATTATAATAAATCTTAAATCAAAACCAAATTAATACTAATGCAAAAAGAAAACCAATTCAACACTAAGAATAACAATAATATTGAATATTTGTTATTTAGTTTACATTGGT
Organism: Solanum paucissectum; assembly: GCA_029582445.1. Taxonomy (NCBI): domain Eukaryota; kingdom Viridiplantae; phylum Streptophyta; class Magnoliopsida; order Solanales; family Solanaceae; genus Solanum; species Solanum paucissectum. The sequence goes on along the minus strand of JAJONZ010004029.1, from coordinate 6,749 downwards.
TTAGACAATTAAAATACATAATCTAATTTTAATTTTCCTTAAATATTTTGTAATGTAACTAATACTTATTAAACTTATTTTAGCATGATTTAATACTTTTAAATTAGGGAAAATACATAAAAAAAAAACCCTTGAACTTGGCAGGAAAACTTACTTTAGTACTTTAACTATACGGATGCTTATTTACCCCCCTAATCTCATTTAAAGTGAATAAATACCCCCTTAATGCTGACGTGGCATAAAGAAAATAGTCAAGCGCGTCTTTCTTTTTGATTAAAAAATTGGTCCCACTAATAGATGTATTATATAATTAAAAAAGAAAAAAATAATCACCCACCCCTACTTTCATCTTGTCCAAACCCACCCACCCCTCAATCCCCTTTTTCTTCTTCTGCAAAACCCCCCAGCCCTTTTCACTTATTTTGAACCCCTTATCTCGCCCCCTTTCTCCTTCTTCGAACACCCCCATTGTATCCTACCTCACTTGCATCTTAATCATCATCTCTTTTTTTTTTTTCCAGATCTACTAAAGAGAGAAAAATCATTAAACTTTGTTCCGATCAAACTTGAGATTTCTGTCAAACAAAAGAAAATTTCATTAACACATTTTTATGATTTCAAAAATTATGATTGTTGTATGCAGTGGCGGACCCAGAATTTTCGTTCAGGGGGTTCGAAAAATAAAATTATAAACGTGTAAATAAGCTTTTAGAAATGGGAATCGTGAATTTTTTTGGATTTAAAACCACACTTTTAGCACCTTTTTTAAAGTAAAAAAAAAAACTAAAAAAAACTGAAACTGAAAAAAAGAAAACGCTTTCACTGGGATTCGAACCAGCAACACACAACTTAATTTCCAAGGGATTTGCCACTACACCATCAATTTCTCTTTGTTATTGAGGGGGTTCAATATATATATATATATATATATCTACAGAAATACAAAAAATTTACTTTAATATATCGTGTAATTTTTTGCCGAGGGGGTTCGGGTGAACCCTTGGAAGCAACGTGGGTCCGCCCCTGGTTGTATGTCATGAAAAAATAAGGGTTTTTGAAGATAGAATATTGGAAAGGATTGTTTGTTTTTTTTTTACTAAAGGGTCGAATTCATCTACATTTTCAGTTGATTTAGTTTTCCTTAAAATACCAAAGAGAGCAATAAATCGGTAAAAAATTCAATGTAGCTCCATATTTGTTGCAATCTCACATCAATGGATATTGATAGAAAATGTATGAGAATTTTCTCAAAAGAAATTGGTGAAATTGTTAAAAGATATTGAGGTTGAAAATAGAGAAGTCATTAGTGAAAATTAATGATAATCAAGCAAGAACCGAGAAAACACTAATGGAGGTGGAAGGTAGTGTGTCCATTGGAGAGAGAAGGGAAAAAAAATTAAATTTTAAAAATTAATTTCTGACATGGGAGAGAGAAGAAGAAGGGAAGGAAAAAACACAAAATTTTAAAACTGATTTCCAACATGGTTCTGATGTGGCAATGATGTGGCGTTGATATGGCAATGACTTGGCGCGTGTGTAATATACTTGGCATGGTGAGACTGGTTTTGTATTCTTAGGGTGGTATTTATTCACTTTAAATGAGATTGGGAGGTAAATAAACATTCGTATAGTTAAAGTACTAAAGTAAGTTATCCTGTCAAGTTCAAGGGTTTTTTTTTAATGTATTTTCCCTTTAAATTATGATCATTTTTCATTATGACTTTGCAATATTTATTTTATATGATGATTTCATTATTATTTTTTATTGAATATTTTAGTGTCATCAGTACTCATCTCATATTTTGTGTTATTTTCTTAAGAAACACCTTAGATAATTGTATTTTGGTTGGACTAAAGAAATATTTGGAGTACAAGTTAATTATATGTTTATTTGCAAACTTTACCGAAAAAATCTGAGGTTTATTAGTTTGGTTTGATTTATAAATTTAAAAATTCGACACAATGATTTGGTTTGGTATTTGAAAAACCCAAACCAACCCAAGGTTGAAAAACCTGAAAAAATCCGAATTTTATTAGTTTGGTTTGGTTTATAAATTTAAATTTTTTACCCAAATGGTTTGGTTTGATATTTGAAAAACCTGAACTAACCCGGTCATGTACACCCCTATCGAGAACCATGAGGTTTCAGGTTCAAATGGTAGTAAAGGCATAAATTAGGTGATGTCTTCCTAGCTATCTAAGATTTGGTGGATAGAGTTGCGGGTACCTAGGCAGGTAGCCGGTGGGAGGTTGCAGGTACCCCTTGGAATGGTTGAGGTTCGTGCAAGCTAGCTGGGACACTACGTCTGTTAAAAGAAAGTATGGAATTTTTGTATCTAAATAATAAGAAGTATTTTCCTTTCTACATTTTTTATTTTAGATTTGAGTTCAAGATTAGCAGTTTTCGATTTTTTGACCTTGGCATAGGGATTGTCCCCTATAGTCCTCTCGGACGAGGATTCTTCTCAGCAGGGGCAAAGTTGATTGAAATCTTGCCTGATGGTGACTTTTGCAAGGTTATCAACTGGATATTTGTAGTTGCATTTGAATTTAGTATCCTGTTATTTCTTTGTGCATTGATGTTTTACAGAGAGCATCAACTGGATGTCCTTATCTTAATTCTTCTTGAAATCTGGAAATTCTACTGGTTTATGGACATGCTGATGTCTTTGAATCAAACTGCCCGACAGGGCGACACTAACTAAGCATGGAGTAGTCTGGTTTTACCAAGCATGCAGTGATTTGACAACTGCTAATTAAATAAAGGGAAAATGTACAAGTACCCCCCTAGACTATGACTGAAATTCCAGAGACACACCTTAACTAAACTAAGGTCCTATTAACCCCCCCCCCCCCCGAACCCTTTCTTTTGTAATTTTGTGCACCTTTTCGCCTTACGTGGCATCCAAATACCTCCCACGCGCCTCAATTGTGTGGAGTCACGGAGTGTACCACGTAATACAAAAGGTGTACAAAATTATAAAAAAAATAAGTTTAGGGGGTAATAGGACCATAGTTTAGTTAAGGTGTGTCTCTGGGATTTCGGTCATAGTCTATGGGGGTACTTGTGCCTTATCCCTTAAATAAATTTTAAAATGATCCATATTTGCTAGAAGTGCAAGTAGCATTGAGAATGAAATAAGAGACATGCGCTTGAGATGGTTTGACATGTCATGTGTCGACCTACATATGCACCGGTTTGTAGGTGTGAAACTACAGCGAGTGGAGGTGTTAAAAAGGAGATGAGGTAGAATCTTGAAATACTTACAAATTTCTATAGGATAAATGCATACTTAGCAAAAATATGGCACAATAGAAGATAAAGAACCATATATAGGTGATATCCAGCCGTGGAGAGTAGGATTTAGTCTTTTTCTAAGGACTTCTACTATTGTTTTATATATTTAACTTATTTTTTTCTTTTATTTTATTTGGTATGATGATGACGTGAGTTGAACTTAAGTGGAGAAGTCAAAATTTAATATAGTCGACTCCAACTAATTTGTGATTGAAGCATAGTTATAACTGCAGTTGTTATTCCAGGTTCAGGAAAAATTCTTCTTAACTTCCAACTTGCCCTTTCGTTTATCATTTCATCATGAGATGCATCTGGTGACTGACTTAACACACAATTTATCGGATACAAATTTTGGCACAACCTTTTTGCTCCGTGAAATATATGGCTATGTAATGGTTTCATCAATGAATCTTTCTATTTCGACTGCAACATTAATTTATTATTTTACTGATTTGCTTTGTAGAATTTCCCTAGGTTCAAGCCAGAGAATTTTGAGCATAAAGCAAGTATTTGAGAAAATCAATCTAATATCACCCCTTCACAATTAGCATTGGCATGGGTTCTTCATCAAGGAGATGATGTATGCCCTATACCAGGCACTACGAAGATTGAAAACTTCAATGAAAACATAGGAGCCTTATCTGTAAAATTGACAACGGAAGACATGAAAGAACTCGAATCGTGTACCTCTGGTGATGTTGTCAAAGGTGAGAGACATGTATACATGTCGTCAACTTGGGAGACTCTGCCATTGTTCTCCCTAGAAAGCTGAATAGGGGTTTGACAAGTGTTATCTATTTGGCTTCTTATGATGCTCAAACTCTCCAAAGATATTATTGCGCCCATGTCGGATTCTCCAAAAATGTAAAATAGAAAATCCAATATACACTTGGCGACATTTTTGAAGAGTCGGAACAACATAGATAGCTTTTGTACGTGTACTCATTACTTATTTATGAAGTGAGACGTATGCTATGAATTGCTCCTAAATTATTTAGTGCTAAGCTATCAAAACAGCTTTCATTCAGGAATACTCATATTTCAATTCACCTTATATAGAAGGTGTAAGATGAAGGGAAACAACTACTATATTACCAAAAACAAACAAGAAGCAATGTTTTGACAGGTTGTAAAATAATAAAGCTGCATAACAAAGGCAACAAGAAATCACAGTAAAAGACCATCTAAAACATACAGAAAAAGGATAGGGATTTCGGCTCTAGGCGCACAATATACTTGAGCATGAGCATGGCTGCAACAATTAGCTGTACTTTTGCTGCAATTATCAAATTGAAATACATCCTTGTTAGTTTGAGATCACCATGGAGCAATTAAGCGAAAGCAAGCATTAAATTAGAAGAAGGAACAAGAAAAAAACAGAAACAATATTTACCATTGTTGTGATTACAGGCACATGATTGACTCACAGCTGCCAGATGAACCTAATATTTCTGTATTATTGGTGTCAAGTTAGATGCAGGTAGATACTCAAAAAAAAACATAGGAGTTTGTTTCTACTTACTTTGATAATGAGGTCAATACGGTCGTTTCCTTCATTCTCTTCAACATCTTTCTTAATCCTCACAGCTGAAGCCTCCAGAGATTCATTGTGGCAGTGAATCAACTTAATCTGTTTCAGTGTTGGAATATCTGCAAAGCTAATGGGGATTTCCTCGAGGTTCCCACACCATCTTATAATGATTGTTTCAAGCAGGGGAAAGGATTCCCCCGAGGCATCCCACCTTGAGATTTTTAAGTTCGACAGTTTCAACAACCTAAGTTTATGAAATGTGATATCTCCAAAGCACCACTCTTTTGATTGAGGAAAATCCAGTCGTAGTAATTGGAGATACTCCAGGCTTGGTAGTCCCTCAAGGAAGGAAGTCAGGTTTTCTATAGAAGTCTCACTTAGTACCAACTTCTTTAAATTTGAAGGCAACTGTAACCTGGATAAAACTGTGCGGCGGTCATTGGAAAGGTGGAGTATTTGAAGCTGGGTAAGATTCTCCAATGTGAGACAAAAAGAATCTGCAGAATATCCTCCTTGATAACGCATTTCATCCCCGTGAAATTGGATGTGAAGTTGTTGAAGATTAGGACACCTCTTTGATAACACATCCACCCAATCTGCTTCATCAAATGAAAAGCTAACGTTCTTTAATATCCTCAAATTTTCCAATTTAGAGGATCCTTCAAAGAGCCCCTGCTTATCAAATCCAGCGCAAGTGATCTCAAAACGCCTTAATTTTTCCATTTCCCAAAATGACGCTGGTAACAAAGATGCACAGCCATTATTCACAATTAAAGTTTCAAGATGGGGCAGATGTGTTTCTGATTGAAAATAGAATATCTCTGCCCAAACTGCGAGGTACTTCAGCTGATTTAGTGGTTTAAATGTAGCAGACGACAAATAATACACCTTTGTATGCAAATCCAAGACCTTAAGAAGTCGCAATTTATGAATCCAAGGCCTTAAGGAAATCCCATCATAAGATTTTCCGTTCATTCTCAGTGACCTCAATGGTTGGTGGAAACGCTTCCATGTTTTGGATGCAAACTTGGAATTCTCTTCACTCAAAATGAAGCTCACTCGACTTTGCTTCCAATCACAAGGTTGAAATTGGCTAAGATTTCCCTTCGCAGCCAACATAAAATTTTCTTCTCTACTCTTCTCCAAGCAAAAGTGAAGCACTATATCATGAACCTGACAATATCTGACTTTTCCATTGTATTCTCTTCTTGAAACCATTACCACATTACTTCTAATGAGATCCATCAAGTAATCTTCAGCAGATTCAATGCTGACCACGAAGTCTTCTGCTATCCATAAACTTATCAAATTAGACATTGGAATTCGTGCGTCCTCCGGAAACATCCCCATATAAAGAAGACAAGGCTTTAAACAATCAGCTAAGTTATCAAAACTCAACTGCATAGTAGCCCGACTATATTCTTCCGTCTCACAATCAAGATAGTCAAATAAAGCATCTTTCACCTCATTCCACCAAGATTCTTCCATTTTCCTTTTTTTATTATTCCAGCTACCAAGACAACCACTAGAGGCAGTCCTTTGCATTTTTCTGCAACTGCTTGACTCACATCTTGTAGTACAGGCGGGCAATCTTCCTTTTGAAACACTTTTTTCTGCAACAATTGGCAGCTCTCTTCTGTTGTGAGGAATGGAAGAGAATAAGGATCAGTATGGTACTTGACTTGCTCACCCACTTTCTCAAGTCGAGTTGTTACGACTATTCTGCTTCTATTTCCAACGTCTGGTAAAGAAAGCCTTAAGTCATCCCATGCCATACAATCCCACATATCATCCAATACAATGAGATATCTCTTTCCCATTAGACTTTTCCTCAACTCATCAGCAAGGATGTCATCCTTATATCCCTTGTCCTTGGAACCGGTAACTTGACTAAAAATCTCTTGTAATAGCTTTCTCCGG